>JAHLJT010003225.1:0-136146 GCA_031308135.1 Acheta domesticus | reverse complement strand
TATTCGGACTTGACACATACCCATGCAAGCTGACATCTATCGTCGCCCAAAGTTTTTTTTTACATTTTTTTAAATTTCGGTATAATAGTTTCAGTTTAATAACAGAACGGAAATATTATTTTAAGAATATTAAAAAGCAGTAAAACCTGTACCTAAATGGTAATTTTCTTTGAAAAATTTGGAGCCATTTTTAAGAAAATGGCGTTTAAGCGCTAATATTAATGCGGAAATTGAAGCTCTATTTTCACAGGAATCTTTTGTGATTTCGAGAAACATGATTAGAAGTCGTTTGAAGAACTTTAACTCACAAATACAATAGTGTTTACAAATCGATGGAAATGCATATTACGGTCTGAGAGCTTTCGAAAAAATTACATTTGTGTAATTTTTGAAGAAAAAAAAAACAAAAGAAAAAAGCAAAATTAATTCTCTGTCATCTTAAACAGTGCAATTTGCACTATCCGTTCCAAAAGTCTGAAGAAAAAATTTGGAGCTATTTTTGAGAAAATTTCGAAAAAAAGGGGGGCCTTCATGTAAAGTACCCCCAAATTTTATAGTACCTTCTTCAAAATCTGAAAGCTTTGACTCTAGTCAGATCGACAGGGGTTTCTTCAATTTGAGTAAAATACTCTTATAAAGGCGGCCTAGGTCCTAATTTCACGCTTAACACTGAATTCTCGAAAATTGCAAAAGTATGAATTTTATTCGGCGTCTTCCTCCAACTATAAATTTGCAGATAGAGATTTTTCCTTCAAATAAAATTTGTTCTCCTACTGAGTTCTTTCGTTAAGGTTTTTTTTAAATACAAAAACAATATTTTCTCAAAAACGGCTCCAAATTTTTTCTTTAAACTTTTGGTAAGGATAGTGCCTAACGTTCTCTATGAGATGACATAAACATGCTCTACTTATTTGTACTTTCAAAATTACAAAAATGTAATTGTATTGACTTGTATCTTACGTCGTGAATATTTTTATACTAGCGGCAATTTGTTCACATTATTATATTTATGAGTACATGTGCTTTAAATAATTTCAAGTAAAGTTTGTCGAAAACTCAAGCGTTTTGTGTGAAAACTAGCTCAAAATTTAGCATTTTCAAAAACGCTCAAACGCAATTTTCTCAAAAATGGCTCCAGATTTTTTCTTCACACATTTCGGACGGGTAGTGATAATTGCACTCTTAAATATAACGTAATGTTCAAATGTGTGTATTTGTTTGTTTTTTCAAAAAATATACAAATGTAATTTTTTTTGAAAGATCTTTCACACTTAATGCGCACATTTCCAGCAATTTGTAAGCACTATTTTATTTGTGATTTAATGTACTTAAATGTTTTTAAATGATGTTTTTCGAAAACACAAAAATTTTCTGTAAAAAAGAGCTTCAAATTTCGTATTTCCAGTGGCGGTTAAACGAAATTTTCTTAAAAACGGCTCCAAATTTTTCAAAGAAAATTGCCACTTACGACGATATTTCACTGTTCTTTAATATTCTTAAAATAATATTTCTGTTCCACTATTAGGAAATCGAAAAATTAAGAAAATGTCAAAAAAGTGTACTTTGGGCGGCAATAGATGGCAGCTGGCAAGAGAATGTGGCAAGTCCGAATAGCTAGCCGAGACCAAAGGAAATAGAAAACCAAAGGAAACAGGAAAGTCTGTGCCATTCTGTAGCACCACTAAGTTTTCTATTTCCTTGGGACTCGGCTAGCTATTCGGAATTGCCACAGACTCTTGCAAGCTGCAATCTATCACCGCAAAGTACCCCAAAATTAGGGGTACATTTCGCTCAGCCCCTGGGACATTTTCATAATTGTCTTAAAAATAACATCAAATTTTTTGTAGGCCTCCTAATTCATTTTTTATGATCATTCCTTTTCTTTTGGTGATTTTTCATTGTTTATATGACTTTTTGATCCTCTTCTTTAGCCCGAATAAATGCTTTTTTGAATGCCTATTTTAGTAAAGTACTCTCTCTTTTTTTTTTGCTGCCTAGGGTCGATCCATTTTAAATGGTCTAGAATTTAATAAATTGGTCGCCCGACCATCTCGAAAAAATTTCATATTTTGTACATAAATTTCCTTATGTTTTGGCTGTTCAAAGCCATCTTTAACTTTTTTTTATTGTACCTGGTTTACAAATGGCGGCCATTTTTGTTTCGCGCCGTGCGCCATTTTTCGCGTTCGCAGACATTTACTCTTTCCTAAATTGCTCAGCTCTCGGTTGTTCTAGCATTCTAGAATAAAAAGCATTCAAATCAGCATACTCTAGCCTGCAAATAGAAATATTATTTACATATTTTCTATGTCTTTATTTGGGAAATATTTGCAACCAAATCTTTAGAACGCGAATGAACGAAATTCGATTTTCAGAGAGTAATTTTTCAAAGAAGTAATAGAATCTAAGCCTTACTTTTTCTGTGCTTTTACACACAACAGTATAGTTACTTTTTGTAAAATATCATTGGTATATAACGTACCCCGTGAAAATTACATCCTCTTGAAAATTGGAATTTTGGATTTTTCCCAATTTTGAACTGTAATATCTCTGTTGGGGGACCAGATAAAAATCTGAAAATTGCACACATGCTAGACCGCTATCATACCAAACTTCAGTAAAAATTACAACTTTTAGATTTAACTCGAAGTATTTTTTAAAAAATTGAAAACTTACGAAAAAAAGGCTTCATTTCCCCATTGAGGATACATTGTGCCAAGTAGTAATCACATTATTTTGAAGCTATTTTAAACTAAAATCTACATTGATTTAAAATAATTAATTATACTTAATAATTAATATACATAAAGTGTCCTAATATATAATTTTCAATATTACGTATACTTTACTCTAAAACAAACTTACAATTTGACATCTACGTCCGTAATTGAAAATATGGTTATCTTGATTTTGAAATCTGAACCGCTTAAAACAAAAAGTATTTATAAAATACAACAAATAAGTAAATTCAGCGTTTTGTTTATGTCTTTGCGTTTAAATTTGCCATTCTAGTTACTAGTTCTGAAGGTTTCTGCAGAGATTCGAACAGTCGCACAGTACTCCTTATATGCAATGATCGCAACTGAATTTTAGAATAACATGATGGATACAATGATTTCCCTGGTATAAGATTGTCCGAAAAAGGTTTTTTGCTTGTTAATTGTGCGAACGTTGTGCGAGCCAAAGTTATTTCTCTCCAAGCTTTTGATAAAGACTTTTTATGATTTTTTTAAGGATTTAAAAAAAATTGGCCAAAGAGATTAAATTTTATCTCTTGATACTTACAGAGAGATGTGATATCAATTTATTCCTTAATGAAAACCACATTCTCCTCTACAACAAAGTCTTCAATTGACGTAATGTCCTTAGGAAAAATATCATAAAGGTTTATGGCCAACTTCATTAGTAATATCACCAATACAGCAATCACACTACATTTTCATAAACGGTCACACAATTGTGCACAAAGGCACAGATTAACACGTTTTGACGTAAAGGAAAACAACCCTAAAGCCACAAACTCATAGAAAACGATTCAAAAGCCTGTGCGATCTAGAGAGTGCGTTAAATCCTCGGCCCACCGCGTTGGTTTTGTCAGATACACGAATCTTCGGTTGATATTCTAAGAAATAATCAGAGGTGCGGTGTCAAGTTTGGCAGTAGCTTCGACTCTGCTTTCCTAAAATGCACTGGTCTAATATCCGCTGATTCTCTTGCATTTTCTGTTAATTCAGTCACGTTATTTTCATTAAGAAATACGATGCGACCGTCCGTATTTCTGCAGAAACATTCAGAAATAGTAAGCAGAATGGCAAATTTAAACGCAAAGACATAAACAAAACGCTGAATTTACTTATTTGTTGTATTTTATAAATACTTTTTGTTTTAAGCGGTTCAGATTTCAAAATCAAGATAACCATATTTTCAATTACGGACGTAGATGTCAAATTGTAAGTTTGTTTTAGAGTAAAGTATACGTAATATTGAAAATTATATATTAGGACACTTTTATGTATATTAATTATTAAGTATAATTAATTATTTTAAATCAATGTAGATTTTAGTTTAAAATAGCTTCAAAATAATGTGATTATTACTTGGCACAATGTATCCTCAATGGGGAAATGAAGCCTTTTTTTCGTAAGTTTTCAATTTTTTAAAAAATACTTCGAGTTAAATCTAAAAGTTGTAATTTTTACTGAAGTTTGGTATGATAGCGGTCTAGCATGTGTGCAATTTTCAGATTTTTATCTGGTCCCCCAACAGAGATATTACAGTTCAAAATTGGGAAAAATCCAAAATTCCAATTTTCAAGAGGATGTAATTTTCACGGGGTACGTTATATACCAATGATATTTTACAAAAAGTAACTATACTGTTGTGTGTAAAAGCACAGAAAAAGTAAGGCTTAGATTCTATTACTTCTTTGAAAAATTACTCTCTGAAAATCGAATTTCGTTCATTCGCGTTCTAAAGATTTGGTTGCAAATATTTCCCAAATAAAGACATAGAAAATATGTAAATAATATTTCTATTTGCAGGCTAGAGTATGCTGATTTGAATGCTTTTTATTCTAGAATGCTAGAACAACCGAGAGCTGAGCAATTTAGGAAAGAGTAAATGTCTGCGAACGCGAAAAATGGCGCACGGCGCGAAACAAAAATGGCCGCCATTTGTAAACCAGGTACAATAAAAAAAGTTAAAGATGGCTTTGAACAGCCAAAACATAAGGGAATTTATGTACAAAATATGAAATTTTTTCGAGATGGTCGAGCGACCAGTGCTGGACCACTTAAAATGGATTGACCCCTAGGTAAAGTAAATGCCTAAACTTCCGGGCTCTAGTCATCAGTATTCAGCAACTAACGCGGAATCGCGTTGTGACACTGTAGCCAACTTCTTTGTGAGGAAGATTAATCAACAAACGTTTCTTTACAAAACTAACGGAGCGTCATTTCTACTCCAGAAGTGTCGTAACGAGGGAAACGTAACGAGGCATGAAATATTTGACTTTCTTTAAAATTACGATTGTTATGGCAGATTTGACGAAGGTTGGGGAAATCGGCGTACCGCAGACTGCTAACATAGTGTCTCTGTGTCACTAACTCCCAAATCGTGGGCTGAGAATAGGGTGTACTAGTATACCCTGGTGCGCAACTCCGTCCAGAGCTCCGCATGTTCACTTTCTTCTTGCCACTGTGAATTCGGTGACTGTCACATTCTATCTCCGGGTGTAAGCAAAGATAGCTTCTCTTGCAATCTTCTTCGAAAATAGGTAAAATTCTCTTTGCGTATCATGGAGATTATAACATGAACGATTCGCCGCCGATGTCATCAAAGCGACGAGACACTAACAAACTCAATGATTAAGTTCCAAGTGAGACATATCTTCAACGAATATATCGTCCGTGCACGTGCTTCACACAACCACAGAGGTGCACAATGGAGCTACATACTCTATCCGTTTCTACGTTGATAAAATACTTATAAATAAGCATAAAATGTAAAAAAAGAAATAATGGTGCTACAGAATGGCACAGAAGTTCCCGTATTAGTTTTCTATTTCGATGGGTCTCAGCTAGCTAGTCATACTTGCCACATACGCTTGCTAGCTGCCATCTATCGCCGCCCACACTACATTTTTTTATATTTTCTTAATTTTTTGCATTCATAATGGAAGAACAGCAAAACCTCGTCCTAACTGGCAATTTTCTTTGAAAAATTTGGAGCCGTTTTAAAAACAATGACGTTTCAGCGCTACTAAAAATGCAAAATTTGAAGCTCTTTTTCACAGAAAACTTTTCAGTTTTCGAAAAACGTCATTAGAAGTAATTTGAAGTACCTACACTCACAAATACAATAGTGTTTACAAATTGTTGGTAACGTGCATATTAAGGGTGTGAGAGATCTTTCAAAAAATACATTTACGAAATTTTTGCAAAAACCAAAAAATACCCCAAATTGAACTTTACGTCATATTAAAGAGTGTAATTAGCACTATCCGCTCGAAAGGTTTGAAGAAAAATTTTGGAGCCATTTACAAAAAAATGGCGTTTGATCGTTTCTGAAAATGCGGAATTTTGAGCTAGTTTTCACAGAAAACTGTTGAGTTTTCGAGAAACTTTACTTGAAATTATTTAAAGCACTTGTACTCATTAATATAATAATGTCAACAAGTCGCCGCTACTGTAAATATTAATGACGTGATATTCAAGTCATAAAATTCCATTTTTGTAATTTTTGAAAAAATAAAACAATAGAGCCAAATGACGTTTATGTCATCTCAAAGAATACATTAGCCACTATCCCTACCAAAAGTTTAAAGAAAACATTTGGAGCCGTTTTTGAGAAATCTTGTTTTCGTAATTTCTTAAAATTGTACTTGTTGCACGTACAGGATGACCAGCAATATGGCTTTTTGAAATTCAAGGTTTTTTCCCGGTTTTCCAGGTTTGAGATGCTCAATTTTCCAGGTTCTGTTTCGCACTTTACGACACGTTTTTTACTTTCTCGCTACCGCTTACATTGTACAGAGAAAATTATGTAATGCTGCGCGGAAAAAACGGCGATTTTGCGGCAGAAAAACTCTTATTACAGGGCCCTGGATAAATCCAGTTGATAAATTTAGGAAAAAATTCCTCTAACACTTGGTATAGTCAGTATCCATGTTTTTGGGTTCTTCATACCGAAAAATTGAATGACGACATAACGTCTGTCTGTCCGTGAACAACGTTAGTGGCTAAACCATTCAGCCAACTTGCTCCAAAATTGATATTTCTCAACCCATCTGGCTGACGTAGGGCCCCTTTGAACTTCAATCCGATATTTAATTTTTTTGGGGGGGGAGTACTTTACACGGGAGGGGGAGTACTTAACATTTACACTTTACTTGGGGCATTTTCAGAATTTTCGAAAACGTGGCTCCATCGTTTTTTATTAAATTTTGTTGTTGGACAGTGTGAAGAACCTTTAAGAGAATGGTGCAGGTCTCATGTTCATTGAAAACCCCGAGTTTTTGAAACTTGCAAAAATTTATATTTTTTTTCGGCGTCTTTCTACAACTAGGCCTACATTTATGAAGATATTTTTCCCTTAAGGAAATCTTTTCCTTAAAGATAGATTTTGAAATAAGGTCATATCAAAGATTTCGAAAATTTTAGTACTTTTCCCGTAATTTTGCGTGAAAGTACGTGCTGTTTTAGCGCAACTAGTTTTCTGTTCGTTACTGAACCAAACTACGATTCTCGCGCACCTTTCTACCGCAACCGAGGAGTAGAGTGTACAATTTTGTACAAAAACCAGTTTAAATAAAATTCTGATATTTTTGTTTTTCTAGGAATTATATGTTATTGATTAATATTCAGACTCCGCTCTAAATGTTCACGAAACTACTTTTTCAGCCGGAAAATCGATCTCTGGACTGATGTCAACGGAGGGCTTGAGGTATCGTATTCTTACATCGGTTTTGGAAAAAAGTCGTTTCTACCGCGAATAATATTAGTTTTTAACACGGAAGTAGGAATATTTTTTCAAAATGGACATTTCGCTGTCGACATTACTAAACAGTCCTAATGAGGATAAGTGTGTATTTTCTGTCGTCCATATTCCATTTCCAAGATTACTAAAAGAATGATAATTTTCTTTTGATTAATTACACGGGAATAAGAAAAGAGCACTTAATAACATTGTAAGATTTCCATTTTCAATAAAGGTTTTGGATTTTCGGAATTAATAAATCTTCACATTTACTTGAAACATTCCAGGTATCTTATTTTTTTGTAATTTTGAAGATAACATACCTAATCGATTTTGCAATACAACAATTTTAAAAATATGTTTCGTAATAGTATTTAGGATCGTAATGCTTTTCACACTAATTTAAATTAAGATTCGATTGTTCTGAATTATTTCCAAACAGGAATTTAGTTTTTTGTGCTTAACACAGTTCATACGGATACAGCTCATTTAATCACCTGCTTTTATCATCAGCTGCAACATTTATTCACCTGCTGCTTAATAACATAAATACTCAAAAGTTCCACTACACATACTTATTTGTCAGCAAATTCTCAATGGTATACGGCTTTCTTCTTAAATGTGAAAAAAAGGCCAACCTACTTGAAAAAACGGTAGACCATACGTCATCAGTAGAGACCAGAAATTTAGAAAAAAATATTTTTACTTTCTCGTATACGTACGTATTAACGGAGTAAAATACGTAGTATAGAAAAAGTTATGTAATGCTGCGCAAAAAAATTGCCGTTTCTTGACAGAAAAATCCGTAGTAGCGCTTTAATTCAGAAAAAGGGGATATATCCTATTCTAATATGTAGTGCATAACTCTTTCTAACACGTTATGTAGTCAAATTTCACGAACAGTGAGTGCATACCGAAAAAGTGTTGTTTTGTTTTCAAAACGTCCCTCCGTCTGTCGTCTGTGAACAACAGTGGCGCCTAAACTATGAGCAGGTTCAAAGCGGAATGCTTCCCGGTCGAACTGGTCTCAGCCGAAGCTCTGCGATTTTTTATAACATTCTTTAATTTTTGGGTTACATTCAACGCAGCCCACGGGACATTTTTAAAATTTCTCAAAAACAGCGTCAAATTTTTTGTAGGCCTCCAAATTATTTTTTTTTACAATCATTCTTTTCCTGTGACGAGTTTTCGTTGTTTCAATAATTTTTTGATTCCCTTCTTTAGCTTTTTTGAATGCCTATTTTAGTAAAAATAAATGTTTTTTTGCCTGCCTAGGTAAAGTAAATGCCTGAATTTCCGGACTGTAGTCATCAGTATTCAGCAACCAATGCAGAACTGCATTGTGAAACTGTAGCTAACCTCTTTGTGAGGAAGATTAATCAACATACCTTCCTTGACGAAGCTAACGGAGCGTCATTTCTATCCAAAAGTGTCGGAAAAATGTAACGAGGCGTGAAATATTTGACGTTTATTGACATGAAGATAGTCAAGCTAGATTTGACAAAGGTTGGAGAAATCGGCGTACCGTAGACTGCTAACATAGTGTCTCTGTGTCACTACTTCCTAAATCGTGGGCTGAGAATAGGGTGTACTAGTGTATTCTGGCGCTCAACCCCGTCAAGAGCTCATGTTTATTTTCTTCGTGCCCCATGTCAATTCGGTTACTCGGTATAAGCAAACATGGATTCTCCTGCGATCTTCTACGAAAAAAGGTAAAATTCTCTTTGAATATCATGTAGATAACATGGACGATTCGCCGCCGATGTCATGGCGAAACACTAACTGAAACTCAATGATTGGGTTCCCACTGAGACATGTGTTCCACGAACATCTCGTCCGTGCTCATGCTTCACACAACCACAGAAGGGCTCAATGGTGCTACATTACTCTACTCGTTGCGCCTACACACGCGGGCGTTTGAAGTCGTATGACTCGTGAGTCAAGGACTTCGCAATCCTAAAGCGGCGTAATCTATGTAATTTTTCATACATACTTCGATTTTAACTCTCGCCAATATCGTGTATCGAGTTGAGTCATGTACATTACTGAATGCGATGACGTATGTAAATTCGAGCTAAAACTTGGCGAAAAATCAGAAAAAACAAAAAATCCCGGTTTTCAAATCAAATCCCCGGTTTTTTCCCGGTTTCTCAAGGCTTTATCAAATTCCCGATTTTTTCCCGGTTTTCAAGGATTCCAGGTTCGCTGGCCACCCTGACGTAATATTGCGCGAAAACTACTAACATTTTCAAAAAAATGAACCTGGCCTTAAAGAAAGAACTCACTTTGGAGAACAAATTTTATCTGAAGGAAAAATCTCTATCTTCAATTTTGTAGTTGAGGGAGGATGCCGAAAAAAAATTCAAACTTTCGCATTTTTCGAAAATTCAGAGTTAACCGTGAAAATGGGACCTATGCCACCTTAAGTGTATTTTACTCTATTCTTACAACAAATTTAAAGAAATAATTTGGAGCCGATTTTGAGAAAATTTTGAAAATGTCAGGGTGGCTTCATCTAAAGTACCCTCAAATTTTGAAGAAAGTTTTTCAAAAACTCAAAGTTTTTACTAGAGCGAGATGGACGGGGGTTTCTTCAATTTGGAAAAAATCCTAAGAGTGGTTTAGGCACTAGTGGTGTTCACAGACGGACGTTTTCCTTTCAATCTGTTTTTCAGTGTCAAGGACTTACAAAAGGGGTATTCTCTGGCAAACCGCGTGTTATGGATTTTTTTTTAATATAGCAACTGGTCTTATCCACTTTTTTGTTGTCAGGGCGCGGCAATGAATTATTTTCTGCCGAAAATTTCCACTCTTTTCGCCCATTACATAACTTTCCCTATACTACGTATATTACTCCGTATATACGTATTGTAATGTATTGGCAAACGAACCTCGTTGTAGCTATTTGGGAACGGGCGGAAAGGGAATAACAACAGGAAATCGCCTTGCCAGAACACGAAGAGGAAGGTTACCTAGAGAAAGCAGCCAAAGGCTGAACAAAGGGCCGTGGGCAGAGGCGTAGCGGGGGAGGCGGCGTGACGTAGGTCACGTGAGCCACAAGTATATAAGGAAGCGCAACAGGCCAGTGGGCGGGTTCTAGAGAAAGGGTGAGGACCTCGTGCTGATACACAAATTTGCGCCAGGGCGGTGCAGCGGCGAACAGGGCTCGCGAGGCAAGTCACGTGTTGATGCGCCTGTGGGGACTTTGTATCCCAGATGTGACTGCGGTCACGTAGGAGTGATGCTGTGTGCGAGCTCCGAGTGAGGTGTGGTTGAGATCCACCACTCACACATCAATCGGTTAAGATCGCTCCTGCGATCAAGGCACATCACGGATTGATGCGCCTGTAAGGACTTAGTGTCCGAGTGTGACATCCGGTCACGGAAGCTTGGCTTGGTGCGCGCCTCAAATTTAGGAGTGGCGAGTGCCACTAGTTAAACCGATTCTCAATCGGATTTGGGATCGCTCCCGCGATCAGGATATAGGTCTATCAGAGCTATTGTATTAAGTGTAACCATTTAAATGTACATATTTGTTTTGTAAATATAACTATATATGCAAACTCGTGTTCGCTGTGAAAACCCATGACGTCACAGTATGTATTACGGGAAAGTAAAAAGGAACACATATTATTGTAATTATTTATCCCGAGCCACCATAAAATCGCGACTTCTCAATCGACACCAATTTAGGAACGCCTACCGGGTGTTTCTGGTTTTTGCAAATTCTAACCTCAAACTCAAATGGAATTGCGCGTCGAGAATGCCGGGAGGTGCTGTTCCAAGAGCATATTGCTGTGATTTCATGATGTCCCGGTCGTTTTTTAAAATTTGTTTGCTCATGTGTACATTATTTTCGAAAAAAATATTATCCTTAAACCAAATGTAATAATTTGCAAAATACATGAAGTTTCTATCTTCCTCCATTGCCTCAAATTTACCGGTACAATCACGGGCATGTAAATAATTATGTAAACTATTAAAAAGAAAGAAGAGTCTTACCTTCGCTTGCAGGGACTGTTTCTCGAGCAGCAAATCATATTCTCAAAATAATCTGACCAATCTTATAAGTCCAGTTTGAATGAGCAAAAAGAGATGACTAAATTCAAACTCAGTTGTATTTAAATGGAGATGAATACAATAAAATAATTAAAGATTTTATTTCCAAGATATCACAAACGTTTAAGACAGCAATTTATTTGCAATTATTTCAATGATTAAATGGTTGTAATTAGCATAAATGTATGCACAAAAAGAAAATTTATCAATAACATGACTTCATTTTACATCTTTATTAATAAAATTGGGTATTTGGATCTATAAATTAACTAGGCATACAATAAAAATCAACATTTTTGTTATCATTGGTTTATTAACATAATAATTTACTTGAAAAAATAATCACAGAGTTCTAAAAAGAATGTACCAAAGAATTCTAGCCATACAAGTAAATTGAAAGAGTATACCTATTGTTGTACAGTGACTTACAAAATATTACCATAATACATAAGGTCCAAAATTTAAGAGTAATCATTTAAAAATAAGAATGTGTTACAAAGGCAAAATTGGTTTCAAGAAATAAAAGCAAATACGATCAGGTCAATCACTTAATATCAAAATTATCTGGCAAGAGTCGCATCAACTTTGAAAGTGTTTTTATCCTGCATTCCATGAAAATATTCCACAATTCCTACCATGAACATACATACCAAATAGATTTCATCTGAAAACTGCAACCTCATAGTTCAATTTTCGAATGACATGGTTAGAAAATTTGTAATATAAGACATACCAAATTATATCTATTTCTTCTTCTGGGATAAGACCATGGAAATGATGCAATTTTATACTGTATGACACACAACTAATGTTCTACATGCTGCCTGCCTTGTTCCACAAGATTCGGTAACACTCGGTACGTAAATAATAAATACTACTACATAATAAATTTGTCAACTAATAAGTTACGAGAATCATACAAACTTATCGCGAACAGCACCAGGAATTTTACGAATGTACCATTCATGATCTTGGCCTGCACCTGTAGCGAGGACACCGGAACTGTTCATAAATGGAGTATCCTTACAGTAGCTGTATTCATGACCATTAACATCTGTCAGCTTTCCACCGGCTGCTGCAAGAACTGCTTCGGGAGCACATGTATCCCAACGCTTGCATCCAGTGCTGGGAAACACGTATGCATGGGCCTTTCCCTCCAACAGAAGAATAACCTAAAGAAACAATTGCAATTTTAGAGAGCTGTCCGAAATCTCAGAAAAAATAAGTAGTACATTTATTTATTTTCAAAAACAGTTCTAAAATGTGTGACGTACTACGGGGATAAGAGTAGGCTACTCTGTGCACGTTTTCTTAAATTCTGGGATCCCTACCCTAACCTACAACAAGTTGAATTCTGAATACAGATGGAAAATAGTAGTGCTACTGAATGGCACAGACTATTAGTTTTCTATTTCCTTTGGTCACGGCCAGCTGACACATACTCTTGCCAGCTGTCATCTATCGTCACCCAAACTACATTTTTTTGACATTTTCTTAATTTTTCGTTTCTCTAAGACCAGAATGGAAATATTATTAAAGAATATTAAAAGAACAATTAAACCTCGTCCTAAATGACAATTTTCTTTGATAAATTTGGAGCCATTTTTGAGAAAATGGCGTTTAAGCACAACTGTAAATTCGAAATTTGAAGCTCTTTTTCACAGAAAATTTGAGTTCTCGAAAAACTTCATTAGAAGTCATTTAAAGCACATTATACTTGTTTTTTTTCTTGGCGCACGCGGGGGGTGTCATCAAAATGGAATATCTCATGATATTTTACGTCGTTCTCCGTTGTGCCGCCAAGGGTCGCATGATCGCCAGCACTACTCGATACACTCGCGATCATGCGACTCGTAGCGGCACAAACGAGAACGATGCGAACTACCGTCAGATATTCCATTTTATTGACACACACCCCCGTGCGCTAAAAAAGAAAAACCGAAGTGTAACTCACAAATACAATAGTGTTTACAAATTGCTGGAAAAGGGAAATTAACGTGTGAGAGATCTTTAAAAAAATTGCATTTGTGTAATTTAAAAAAACATCAAGAGAATACAGCAAAATTAATTCTATATCATCTTAATCAGTGCAATAAGCTCTATCCGTGCGAAAAGTTTGAAGAACAAATTTGGAGCCATTTGTGAAAAAATGTCCTTTGAACGTCTCTGAAAATGTGGAATTTTGAATTACTCTAATAGTTTTTACAGAAAACTATTAGAGTAACTCAAAATTCCACATTTTCAGAAAACTATTAGAGTTTTTGCAAGTCGTGTATTTGAAAGACCTAACACGACAATCCTGGGGAGAATTGTACTGCGCATGCGCCAGCATCAAATAACGGGATTTCGAGTGAAGGGTCACGTCATTCTCCCTGTTTTCTCGTCTAATAGCGTTTTCCATTCGTTGCACTGAAACCCACCCTAGTGCAGGGCAAATACGTCATCGCTCCGCAACAGTGCTGCCCCACACGCATGAAGGGCAGTCGTGGGGCAGCCACGAATGAATCGTATTTCGGAACTGAGTCAGTGCGTGTCAGTGCTACGCAATGAGATTATAGACAGCTGTTCTTGGTCTGACACACTGACATAACTCAAAAAATAAGAATTTTGGAATTGTGATCGTTGTTATAATTTTTATAATAATTATTGTTATTATTTTAACACATCTTGTACGAAGTCTTTTGGTAATTGTTTACTCCTTAATTCATAGACTATTATTAACGTGTGATTCTTTATTTAAAGACTATCGAAAACTTCAAAAGCGAATCTGTCGAAAGCTCATTTCTCGAGATTTGCCAGTGATTGATTTCGAACACAGTGCACTACATTTCGAACCAAAAGGCTTCTGCAGAATTATTTGGGTACTATTGAAAACTATTAAAATATGAATATGAGCATTTCCGCTTGCGCATGCAAGAAACTCTTCTTGGCACATTATATATTTTAATGATTTTGTAAGGGTGTAGGTTTGTTTACTGAATAGCACTGGATTTGTTAACATGCAGTACTTCTCGGTTGAATTTTACGAAAACACAAACTGATTTTCCGAACTTCGAGTATGTCACAGTTATTTTAAAGCATTTCTTGTAAAACATGGTATACTCCATCATTCAAAGTGTCCCTGTGTGAGAGGAGATCCTCAATTGCCTTACTATTTCACCACGAATCCAAATCAACATTCATAACTTCCGTACCTAACCTCAAAATGGCCCAGTGCAATGGACTGCACCGTCGAGCTCGTCAGTGCAGGTTAGGGCGCCCCGAGTGCACACTGGTTCCGTGTCATTGTGCGAATGGAACATAGGCTTCTCTGCACTGGTGCGCCCTAGCGGCCGATTGGAACACGAAAGCTGCCCTGAGTGTGCACTGAGTGCGCACCAGTGCGGCGAATGGAAAACGCTATAAGACAAATGTTTTCATAATTTTCATTTTATGTAGTTTTCGCCGTTACAACTAAACACGAAACCTACACTAACGCACAATGAGCATGAAAAGTACAATAATCATAAAACCAATCTAAAACGGCAGGAACTTAACAGTTTACTTTTTCTGACGTTAATTCAAATATATCAGGAATAAACTAACGTAATTGTTTAGGACTTGAAGTTATGTATACATTGGGGTTACACTGATTGTCACGAAAAAGTAATTATTTATCCACATGGCTTTATGATTGCCGTAAATTTCCTATTTCTAATATAAACAATATAAATATGTGTTAGTAAAATTGTGGGCTTACATTCTAAGACTATCTAGGAATTTTTCTTTGAAGATAAAGACATGTATTTTCATATTCGTTTGATACAATCAGATTTCATTTATTACACATTTTATCTGGTAATGCTTACAAAAGCAAAAATAGATACAAGAAGATTTTTTTAGATCCTGTTAGAGATTTTCAGTTCAAATTAATTCCTAGTTTTAACGTATACTTTCGATTGTATAACTTGCAAAAACTCATTTTTCTGAAGATACGTTATTTCCTAGTGACGATAATGTTTACATATTATGACAATAGATTTCCCGTCTTACAAAAACTCTCTATAAAGTTCTCGAGATACTTTATTTGACATCATTTAAAGCACATAAACTAATAAATATAATAATATGAACAAATCGCCGTTCATGTAAATATTAACAACGTGAAAGACAAGTCAAAAAATTACATTTTTGTAACTTTGAAAAAACAAGAGAATAAAGCAAAATTAATTCTACGTCACCTTGATTAGTGTAATGAGCACTACACGTACGAAGTTTGAAGAAAGTATTTGGAGCCATGTACGAGAAAATGGCGTTTGACCGTTTCTCAAAATGCGGAATTTTGAGCTAATTTTCAGAGAAACCTATTAAGTTTTCGAGAAACTTCATTGGATATTATTTTAATCACATGTAACAAGTGGTGCTAATACAGCACATACTTTCCCGTATTGTTGGAAACAGCTATAGAGCGTCCAAGCATTTGATTGCAGTACAGAGCTTATGGAGAACAGCGTTGTCATTTCTCAGCAGCGCTTACACGCAACACTCGCCGTGCTTGATACTCGGATTGACATAAAATTTTGCCAGCTTGTTCAGCACCTTTTAAAATCCATAAATATTGATTTTTGAAGAAAGAAGTATCGCAAGTAGTGATTTGGCGATAATTAGTATTCATACTTTTCATGACCTGCAGCCTGTCGAAGTGCGGAAATCGCCGCGCCCCGCCGCTGTCGTCAGGATCTGAACAGCACCCTCTCCCTGGAGAGGATGCTGGTTAAAAACGGGTGTTTACATGATAGCTTCGGAAAGACAAGAAGGTCGAACACATACGTGGAATAATCCAAATACAATTATTGCAAAGATACGAGCCTCTGAAATGTTATCTCGATGTGGGACAAACAAATAAATACATTTCACTTTTGCTTAGAAACAAAATTTTCACAATAATGGGTTCTAATAAAAAAGTTTCAAAACAATAACATCAAGTGCACCGTATGTAAGTTTATTTTTCACGATTCTTAAAAATAGCATTGGTTTACGACTTAGGTAAAATTAGTATACAGTGCCGTTCAAACTAAAAAGAGACCAACGGATATGACCTTTGCCATCAGTCGTCAAAGAAGGAACGTGCTATAAAATCTGACATCGATTGATAAACGTTTTTGGCACTAACGATGCAATTTTGCTCGTTGCAGGAAGCGCGGAGGTCATGAAAGGTCTTGATGCAAAACGTCTCTAATACACTATTTCTAATACTCCCTAACACTTCAAAATTTTAATAGTATGTGGGTTTTGCTTGGTGTTCTACCAGCTGGCGAAATTTTGAGAATGTTTGCTGCACTCGCTTCCAATACCGTATGTCCCACGAAAGGGGAGCTGTCTTCCCACGGACGATAGACGTTGACAACTCAGGGTTTCGCCAGTCTGTGAGGGTCACAGAGGGCAAAGTTATTTTTACTACTATTTTATTCAAAAGCAAGATGGGATTTCGGCAGGGGGTCTCACCCTTCCTTCAGTTACGTACCACTTACAAGCCTGGAGCAAATGAGAATACCACTTGAACGGAAATAATTTCAAAACATGTTAAATAGATGGCTTAATATTAGAAATATTATTTAAAAAAACAGACCTTTAAATGAGAGTTAAAACTGAAATATCAATAGCAAAACAAGTCCAAATCCAGTTTGAACATTGCTAATTCGTCACATACTGACAAGGCTTGAATTGTTTTGCGCGAATGACATCCATATCAAGGTCATTATTGCTAAGTTTCAGTCCCAAGTCATTTTGTACGTCCAATACATCCACTTTTTTTAATGTAAAATAAAGGGAAAATGCTCATTCACAAAGGTGAGATGACATGGATTGTATCAAATACTGCAAGGGTTTGTGCGGACAATGCATAATATTCTTTTCGATCACTGAATAATTCATCTCGTATTTGCTTTTGAAAGCACATTTTACGACAACTACTGGTTGAATGTCTTTGGCATTAATATTATTAACTGTAAAATTTCTAATTCATTTTTAGATATGTTTAAATGTATTTCACTGTTTTTTTATAAGTGAAATTCAAAAATAAATACTCTATTTTCCTTTCACATCCCCTGTTGAGAATCGCTGAGAAGTATTCAATATTGTTTTTATTACCGTCTAACTCAAGAACCATGATTCATACAGAATTGTGGTTGGTCTCATATCAAAATTTGGACTTCCCTTGTCATTTCATCCGCTGGGTGTTTGTGCTTTTCTGCAATAATAAAAAAGTTTCTCGCATAGTGAAAATTTAAGGACGTCAAAATGTAGAAATAAGCATTTGGCTATCATTTATAATTAATTTCATGGAAATTACACCATAAAACTAAATTACAAAATAACCATCACATTCATAAGAGTTCTGGGAATAACTGGTAAAAAACTCAATTGTGTAAGATTAACACAATTGAAGCTATCGTTGAATGAACTTGTTAAGTATTTGCGCGTGAAACAAGATGGACGAGTCGAATAACCCCGAGCTTCCAGAATTGGCAACACAGCTTGCGGTAGAAAGAGAGAGTCTTATGTAAAATTGTATTGGATAGAAAGAGAGGGCAATACTCCATAAGACGCCGTACTGCAATCTAATGTTTGGATGCACAATAGGTAGGATTGAAAAATTGCACTTTCTGCTATTATTTGAAAACATCAAATTTAACCAAGAAGCGAACAACTCACTGTTTCCAGTGTTGTCAAAACTATGCGAGTTCTACAATTGCATAAAAATATAATACAATAGGTTTGTAAACTTGTATTGGAAAAAAAGCCTGATAACACACAGCTCTATCAAGTCGCAGCAATGATACGTAATTCACAGAAATTCGCGACAGCGGAACGGAATTCTTTTGTTGCATTCCCTGCATTGTCGATACTCTTAATTTCTTTATATTTATATTATATATTTAGGCTGATTTTAAGGACAGGGTTCGGCTCACGGCGCACGGTTCACTTGCGCATGGTTCACTCGCGCGGACCACGAGAACGAATCACTCAGGGAGCACTGCTTGCATTGTGCGGTGTGGTGCGAATGTGTAATAGAGAATTACAATGGTTAAATGCATAAAATGCGTTGCATGCATAATGTTAATGCATAAAATGCGTTGGTAATTATGCGTTGGACAGACTCAAGGATGTTTTATGTTAACGCGAGGGCCGAAGGCCCGAGCCTCGTCCTCAACTTGGACACGGGTAGCGAAGCGTCACGATTCTACACGAAAATGCGTTGGCCACGTGGCCGTGTGCAAGGTCCATATAGCAGGTCTGATAAAGCAGTTCAAAGGAAATGGCAACATCTATGCCGCCGAGGAGACAAGATGAATTTGAAAACAGGTTAGTTTTATCACCCACAAAGTATATTAACATCATTATTTGTATGTAACATGAAGAACGTCTGTGTAAAAAATGGTTGGCCACCTCTGTTATTTTATTTTTGTATTTACAGCGGCAATATGCTCTCTACATTTCGTGGATACCGACTACGAAAATCTGATGCAGCATAAAGTTATGGGCAGCAGACTATTACTTAGAAAAGATGCACTTCCCTCAGTAAATCTCCCTAAGACGTCAGAAAAAAAGTTAACGGATCGAACTGTTAGAACACTCAAACGTCAACAGAAAACAACTAGGTACAAACAAATATTTGTTGTTATTTATTCAACATTAAATGTTCAGTACCATAGAATACTGTAGTTTGTTAAGGTTATGGTTTATTACAACTGTAGTTTGCTAATGATTGTAATGTTTCAATTTTTAGTCAAAATGTAAATGAAGAATTTATGGAGGAAGATAATGAGATTGAGGATGAAATTGTTTCTACTTTTGAAGGTGCTACTGCTGGAGAATGTATTCAATGTTGTAGACAATCACATGAGATTGTGATATTAAAAGAAGAAATGAAAAGTTTGAAAGAAGAAATAGTGCATCTAAAACAAAAAGTTGATGTGTATCAAGTTATGAGGCTCTTAAATCCAAACAAAGTGATGCATTGGAGAATGGAAGATATTTCTTCAGCAATAACATTAAAAAGTATTAGTTCAAAGTGTTACACATTTTTAAGACAAGTCAAATTCAAGTTCAAATTCTTTCCTATCTAGTGTAATTATAATGAATAATATTTTTGTAAATTTTCATCACAATCGTGTATGTTGAGATGACAAAATAATAGTAAAAATTTGTAATTTAATTAAAAATACTTTGCACAATGAATTACCTGATAATGTTATTAAAACTTTTGTTAAAATTAGAACGTATGCTAGATTGTATAGTTTAAATCAACAGGTTTCTAATTACAATCGGAAAAAGAAAATTAAGAAATTTGTAACGAAATGAGCTTTAAAATAAAGTAATTTTTTGAAAATAATTTTTTATTGGTGATACCTTGTTGCTCTTGTAAAAAAGAGTGGTGACTTTTGTGTCAGTTCTAAATATTGTAAAATATTAAATAGTTTTAACACAGTTGTATGACTCATTGAAATTCATGTAGAGGTGAGTGTGTTAACTATAGACAAGATTTTCCAGCATTATCAAGAGCTTCATGCACACATGCACTATTATATACCCAAACATGCATGATGCAGGGTAAAAAAATGACAAAACATGCACAATGAAATTTCAGTTTAGTAGTTTTATTGCGTTTTGTGTTTTATTTCGTTATAATTTTATTTTGTAACAAGAACAATTAATAATTTTTCAAAATGTTACTCTGTCAAGTCCATCCTGTAGTGGGAAACAAACCTTTTAAATGCAGAAAATGCTTTCTAAGTTAAAAATTGTAATGGAGCACATTTCAAAGATGAAATCTGAGCCAGTGTTAAGTCAAATAATGCATTTTCTAATTTTTCTCTTTTTTCTTACATCTTGGAAACATTTGGATTAAACATCAGGATTTGAATTAAACTCTTCATTTAATTTCTCCTTAGCAGGTACACTAGCCACATTAGCACATCTCCAAACACTGATTAAGAAGAAATTTAATGTCTCCAACAATTTTTAGTGACTCCTCTAGAGGAAAACCTCTTTTTTTTAATATCTGAATTGCTGAGGGTTACAAATTTTAATATAACAATAAGCAAGACTCCATACTGTCAGGATCTAAGAAAAATACGCTATTTATTCATAATATGCGTGAAATTTGTGCCGTGCAGTATGTTTGAATTTTAGTTTTTATTTCACGGTCTTGCGCACGGCGCGCTACTTCGTCGAGGGGCGTGTGACGTCACGCGCGAATTCGTGCATGCGCGTTGACAGACCCTTGTATATGGACCTTGGCCGTGTGCACACTGTGGCGGCGCCGCGAGTGACTCGTTCGGAACCGAATCGTGCGCGTCAATAGGAGCCGAACCCTGTTCTTAAAATCTACCTATATTTATACTCGATATTTCTTTAAAGATTAATGTGTAAATGTAACAAACGGTCCAATGTAAAAACGAACGAAGAAATAATATCAAAATTGCAAATTTTAATTTACGACGCATCCGCTGTCTGAAGCGCAGTAAATTTGCAGCGGGCTATTATTTTTGTCACGAACAACACCAAATTGAAGACCCCTATGTCCATCTGCCTGATTCAATGCTCTGCGATTTTGAATAACATTTATTTTTTGGGGTTACATTATATGAAGCCCTCTGAACATTTTCAAAATTTTCTCAAAAACGGATCCAAGTTTTTTCTTTAAACTTATTGTAAGAATAGAGTAAAATACAGTTATTAAGGTGGCATAGGTCCGATTTTCACGGTTAACTCTGAATTTTCAAGTCTGAATTTTATTCAGCGTCTTCCTCCAACTACAAAATAGCAGAGATTTTTCCTTCCATTAAAATGTGTTCGTAGTGAGTTCTTTGTTTAAGATCAAGTACATTGTTTTGAAAATTTTAGTAGTTTTCGCGTAATATTGCGTGCAATATGTGCAAACAAAAACAAGATTTTCCCAAAAACAGGTACAAATTTTGTCTTTAAACTTTCGGCGGGGATAGTGGCTAATGTATTCTGTGAGATGACATAAACGTCATTAGGCTCTATTCTTTTGTTTTTTTTAAAAAATTGCAAAAATGTAATTTTTTTTACATGCCTCTCACGTCGTTAATATTTACATTTGCGGCGATTTGTTGACATTATTATATTAATGAGTACATGTTCTTTCAATAATTCCAAATAATCGAAATCAACAGTTTTCTGTAAAAACAAGCTCAAAATTCCGCATTTTCAGAAACGCGATTTTCACTTAAATGGCTCCAAATTTTTTCTTCAAACTTTTCGAACACATAGTACTAATTGCACTGTTTAATATGACGTAAAGTTCATTTTGAGTTTTTTGTTTTTTGAAAAATTACACAAGTGCAATTTTTTTGAAAAATCTCACATTTTTTTCAGCAATTTCTTTGAAAGGTTTCTCAAATCTTTAATATGCCCATTACCAGCAATTTGTAAACATTATTAGATTTGTGAATGTAAGTGCTTCAAAAGCTTCAAAGGAAGTTTTTTGAAAACTCAAAAATTGTCTGTGAAAAAGAGCTTTAAATTCCGCATTATTAGTGGCGCTTAAAAGTCATTTTCTTAAAAACGGCTACAAATTTTTAAAAGAAAATTGCATTGAGGACGAGGTTTTTGTGTTCTTTAATATTCTAAAATTAATATTTCCGTTCTACCCCAAGGAAACCGAAAAATTGAGAAAATGTCAAAAAGATTACTTTGGGCGAAGATAGATGGTTGATTGATTGATTCGTGTTTCCGGGCGCGTCAACTACTTTGGTCATTAGTCCCGTAAGTGTAGTGCGTGTTTTTCTCAGGAGGTGGCGATGATCTTTTCCCCGCTGGATGGCGAGATCTGGCGTCGACCTACCGTCGACTAGCGGGGTTTCCCCTCAACCAGGTATCTCCTACCAGCGGGGCACCGCCCCAGCCGGGACAAGCCTTAGGCTCCCGACCGGTCTCCCGGCATGTGTGGTAGTGTAGCGCATGTTAGTGTAAGTGTGTGTGTAAGAGGAGAGGATATGACAAGGAAGAGGAAGGAAAGATCGCGCGCGGTCCGTGGCCCGTTTCTTAGGGTATTGCTCCGGCATTCGCCTGGTGCTGATCGGAGAAACCACGGAAAACTACCGATCAGAGCAGCCGGCCGCTAGAATACTCCTCCAGATAGCGACTGAATTCGACCTAGCTGACAAGCTAAGAGTCGAAAATCCTGCCGCCGTCGGGACTCGAACCTAGGACCTCCCGGTCAGAGGGCGAAGATAGATGGTAGCTGGTTTCCTCAATGAAATATATGTATTAAAACTACATCTTTAAATAAGATCATGCTTAATTTTTTGAAAATACGAGTAGTTTTTATGTAATTTCGTGACAAACGTAATACCCCCTGCTAATTTACTGCGCTTCAGACAGCCGAATGCGTCGTAAATTAGAATTTGCAATTTTGTATATTATTTTGTTATTCGTTTGTACATTCGACCTTTTGTTATATTGCTCTATTCTTTTGTTTTTTCAAAAATTACAAAATTAAATTTTTTGACTTGTCTCTCAAGTCGTTTAATATTGACATTAGCGGCAATTGTTCACATTATTATTTTTTGAGTACATGTTCTTTAAATAAAGTATAAAATTTCTCGAAAACTCAACAGTTTTCTGTAGAAACTAGCTCAAAATTCGGCATTTTCAGAAACGTTGAAACGTCATTTTCTCATAAATGGCTCCTTTTTTTTCTCTTCAAACTTTTCGAACGGATTGCAGTCTTTAATATGACGTTAAGTTCATTTTGGGCTATTTCTTTTTTCAAAAATTACAGAATGTGTTTTTATTTATTTATTTGTAATTTAAGGAGTTTTCGTGTAATATTGCGTGAAAATTGTGATATTTTAAAAAAATACAAAAACAACATCCGCCCGCCTGCCTGGCCGTCTCTTTTCTTTTGTTTTCTCAAAAATTACACAAATGTAATTTTTTGAAAGATCTCTCATACCTTTAATATGGACATTTCCAGCAATTTGTAAACACTATTGTATTTGTGAGTTACAGTTCTTCAAATGACTTCGAAAGAAGTGTTAAGAAATCATAAAATATTTCTGTGAAAACAAGCTCCAATTTTAGAAATTACATTATCGCTTAACGCCATTTTCTTAAAACGACTCCAAATTTTTCCGAGAAAATTGCCATTTAGGAGGAGGTTTTGCTGTTCTTTGATATTCTTAAAATAATATTTCCGTTCTACTATTCAGAAACCAAAAAATTAAGAAAATGTCAAAAAAATGTAGTTTGGGCGGCGATAGATGCCAGCTGGCAAGAGTATGTGTCATTCTGTAGCACCACTAGTTTTCTGTCGAAAATTCGCCGTTTTTTTCGCGCACCATTGCATAACTTTACCTATACTTCGTATATCACACTGTATATACTTATGAACGTTGCATCAAGAAACTACATGAGTAATTTTATTTGAATGAATAACTAGTGGTGCTACAACCGCACATACATTCCCGCGTTATTGGAAACAGCGACGTAATATTGAAATATTGCACTTTCTGCGCTACTAACATCTTAGCTATCATTTGAAAACGTCCAATTCAACCAAGAAGCGAACAACTCACTGTTTCCCTTGCAGTGTTGTCAAAACTATGTGAATTCTACAACTGCATTAAATAGAATACAAAAGTTTTGTAAATCTGCATTGGAAAAAGAAGACTGATACCCTGGATAATATAGAAATGCATTTCATAGGGCCCTGATTAGAGAAGAGTATTCTAAAACAAATGCAACAAATACTCTACTCATTGCAAATGGTACAGCATTTGGGGCAAAAACTAAATATTTTCATGCAAATATCAACATAAATTTGACAATTATAACTTCCCCTTTACTATACTAGAAGTAATATACTATACTATATTAGAATTACTATAAAGTAATATACTAGACGTACATATGTGCATATAGTACAGGGAAAAGTTAAAATTGTGTTTATGCAAGAAAAAGTTTTTGGAAATGTATTTTCAATAATAGTTTTAAGTAAAGTATTTAGTGAATAAATAATAGTTTCCTTGGTGATCTTAAAAGGCTAAAAATTGTATGTTTAGTTAGTGTTTAATAAAAGTTTTTGTTAAATACATGAAATAATAAATATGAATTTCAGGAGAACCTATTTTAATCATAGCGTTATTATATAGGCAGAACATATGCAACAAGACATACAATGTACACCCCTAAGGTGAATATTTACTTTAATTACTTCTCCCGTGAAGTAAGGTAGATTACATTCTGTTTGCACAAAAATATATCTTTTCATTCCAAGCACATTTCTGTATTTTATCAAAAAAGGTTGTTACAGGCCATAAAACATTGTTAATCTTAATGGCATATTAAAGTGCATGTTTGAACATTTTGAGGGCATAAATGCACATTTTTAAAAGCATATTTCAAGATTTTTTAGGGCATAAAATTCCTCTCCCAAATTATCACCGTCACAAATGGATGAGGCAGAGAAGAAAAAAAAGGAGTTTTGAAATATCCATGAATTCACCCATTCATAGCATCAAAAATTCAATAATTTGAAGGTTGAAAGAAGAAAAATCAGAATTATATCATATTATTGTCTGCTACCAGTAAATATTTGGATTATTATTAAATTTGGGAAATGACACTTATTTGTAAACAATTCTATAAATCTAACAATTACTAACAGAATTTGAGGAAATTTTACTTCAAATTTAATATAATACAAAAATATACAAATGTACAAATTGGATTTTTTCTGCCAAAGAGAATTGAATTAATTATTTAATACCCCCAAAACTGTCTAGGATTACCAAGCAACTTTTTCTCTTCTTCATCACACTCTGTTTTCGAGAAAAGTTCAACTCAACAAAAATATTTTTGCCAACTTTTTGCCACTTTTTTATATTTACAAATGTTTCATGAAATGTTATTTTGGACAAATTTATTAATTTGACCTTCAAAACTTGGTAAGACGTTAGGGTTTTGTGTCTGGAACACTCAATGCCCTTGAGAATGTAAAAACATTATTACCTATTTTATTGTGGGAAGGTTGATAAAGTCAAAACATTCCTTATACTTTTAAATTATAGCTCCTCTGAAAAGATTTGCTAAAATCTTATTGTTAACTATGCTATGAAATGCATCTTACAGCAAAATTAACGTTTTCTCTCAGATAGTTGAGTTCAAGGCTTTGGTGTGGTTCACCTCACCACTATTTGAAGGTGACCCAAGTATTAATACATTTATGCAATCAATAAGTTTATTTCACAATTACAGTACCATTCATATTAAATAAATTGTCTTTCTTGCTAAGAAGCATTGTAAAATATCTCAGAAACTCAATGGCTTATGCAAGTTTACTATGTAGTAAAGGCAATTTTAGGATAATGCATGTATCAACGGAAGGTTGGAAAAAAAATTGAATTTCAATATTTGGTGAAATAAATTAGTCCCAAAAATTCTTTCAAATAAAACACTCAAATCATTTATTTCAATTTTTAACATGCATATTCTCTTACCTTATGTCCAGCACCACCCACATACATAACTTTTGCTGGCTGCAGTGCTTCTACAGCATCATGTACTTCAGGAGTTCTGTGAGAACGAGTTGTAACAATAATCCGTTGCCCACTTGGAGCCATTTGAGCTTCAAATCCTCCAACACCAATTCCCCGAATTCCCCACAAAGTTCGACCTTGACTATTAGCTCCTTGCCCATTTTTATAGTAGGGCTGGTGAATAACACCAGCCACAGAGCGGTCTCCAACAGCTATTCCAATTAAGACAGTAACATGGTCCACCAATCCTAAAAGAGAGAAATACATCACTACACTATAAATGTTTTTTGGGCACAAGGCTCTATAAAATTGTACAGAGAGAGAAGCCAATCTTAAAAGCTCAAAATAAACTGCAATTTTTTTTAAAATATTGCTGAAATTTTTATAAATTTAATAATTTGATTGAAACTATTATAGAAAAAGAAACTTCTCAGCTTCTGTGAAATAACATAATATATAACCATTGGTATGAATACCAGTTGTCCAAATGCAGATACATACCTTGAGTAAATTCTGATGTTCCATCTAAAGGGTCAACCCATACGACAACCTACACATACAGACAATAAGCGGTGATAGTATTGGATAAAATATGTTCTAATTATTATTATATCCTAATTAATTATTATATCTTAATTATTTTATATCGTGTTCAAATTATTTTTCTGAAAAGAGAGACTTTATTTAAATAGCAAGACAACCCTTATTTTGAAATGCAAACGCACCTCAATCATACCTCTTCATCTCTAATGTTCTGCAGTTCTTCTGGACAATCCAAAGAAAGTATATCTGGTTCACTTTCTGTAACTATCCATTCATGAGGTACATCACAAGAGGACTGCTCTTCTTCTCCAATAATAGTTATGGAAGGAAATTGTCGCTCCAAAGACTTAATAATACACTGTTGTGCAGACCGATCTGCTTCAGTTTGATAGTCATTTTTACCCTTATGAAAAAAAATTGTTTAGAAAGAATATGTGTATAAATACTAATAGAAAGCATAATATAAAATATTACAATACCTTTTCAACAATCCTTAAATCACCTTGTGCCATAACATTACGGATAATGTCTCCTGCACGCCTTGCAGTCCTCACAGATGATGCAACCAAGCGAATAATAAGAGGAGCACTGTGAGCCATGATGTAATTATTTCTGATTTGAAATAACATAATTTTCAATTAAAAATCACTTGCCTGATGAATATTATTTAACTATCTACATGTTCAGATCATTGGGATTAAATTTCAAAATTGCTATTCCTTTTAAATATTTCATTTTGCTCAACAATGTCCTTACCTTTTAAGAGCTATTCACTAGCACAATTAATTGTCAATTTGCACTGACGACGTTCGCCGTTTCTATTTCTTTCAAACTTCAGTTTGGTCGACTACAACAACCAGATTCTCCCTTTCATTAAGTTACGATTTTCTACATATTTCTCATTCTCCACTCCCCGGTTGGTCCATCCGGAGTTCCCACGTTACACAATTCTCAGATTTTGTTTCTTCTTGCTTTGGTAGTCAGCTGTTTCCTTCCCATCTGTCAATGCCGTCATTCATTTGTTTCTCCATCCCATGCTTTGCATCCTATGTTCCTGATTGGTTGCTAGGTCAAGATTCGATACCTCTTTGATTTATTCCAGTTATATCGATAGTTCTTGAAATTGAAGAGAATTTCGATGCAGGCTGGTTGTGTTACTGCTGATCAAATTGACATTTTGCGTTTGTATTATTATTGTTGATTTATTCAATAATCTTTATTGTACGAGGGCAACCAAATGAAAATGAACCAGTGCTGGTAACGGACGAATTTGGGATTATTAGCGAATTGTGACAAGTGTATAGCTGCGACTGTTACAGTGTGTGGTGAGGTCGGTAGTATGGAAGTTATGGTTATTGCGTGCGAGTCACTCCTTTCAAATAACGCAACTGCGTGAGTTAAAATGTAACCTATTGAGTGTTTGAAGTCATCAACGATTGGTTTTGTGGCCCAAACCCAATAAAGAATCTTGTTTTCTGTGAAGGTTGCTGAACCCGGTTGTGGAAATTACACTTAACTGGAGAGAAAAGAAAATAAATGTTGAAAAGGAAACAACTTGATACACAGTATCTGCACAGAATAGAGTATGAATTTTAACATTGGTAAAGTTGTTTGAAATTTAAGAAGCGTTTTATAACTGAATGTGAAATTGACATATTGTGGACGTGTACTTTGAATAATGGCTGGAGTAGTACCTGTACCTATAAGGACGGGTCGAAAGCAATGGACTTTACATGGTATGTTTAAATTTTTATGTGAATACTGTTACTCATGCATAGGTATGTTGATGACTTTCCCATTCGTTATTGTTGTTGACTATACTTCAGTTATTGAATTGACTTTCCCATTATTTTGCTTAGAAAATTATAATACTGTTCATAATCTTTGTTTTACATACATATTAGTTGTTACAATAACATTCCTTAATCTAGTGATTACAATAATTATTTTTAAATCTTGTGTATGCAGTGTAGCTTGTTGAAATTTCTCATAGCAAATATTGGTATTTTAAAAAGAAGTTTAAGTTTTGGCAAATGAATATGTTCTATTCTGCAGTACTACATGGCTGTACAGTCAGTAATTGTTTATAATGTAATTAATTATTCAATGTTAATAGTACTGTTCAACATGGACAGTGGAGGAAACATGGAGCTCAGTTTTACACCAGTACAGTTTTACCAAAAAATAATTTGTTGTAATTTTCATTTGAAAGAACTCATTATTATTTATTTATATGTGAAATAAACAAAATATATTCAAAATTAACATTTTGTGAGGAATATTTCTGAATATTTTTCAAATTAATTTCTATTAGTATGTTATAAAAATCCCAAAAGCTTCTACTTTTCTTGATATTTAGTCACATATTGCAACAAATGATAAGATTGTCTTTCAGCTTTTTGAATTTAGTTTGTTAATTACAGTTGTGGTTGAATAATACTGATAATAATAATTGAAATGTGTTCAAATGTGAATGCCAATGTCATTTAACATTTGTTTCCATCCACACATATTTTGATATCAATCATTCAATCATCATTGTTATAAAGTATACTGTTAATAAGGCATGTGTTCACAGGATTGATCAGAACAGATTAACACCGAAACACTAGTTTGCTAACCATAGGCGTAGTCTTCCATCTTGTCCTCCCAGTTAATTCCAATTAAATCCAATCCTCCCAACTAAGGAATTAATATATTGTAAAAATTATAACCAGAGATATGTAAGGGATGTGTTAAAGAGATTCATCAATTAACAGTGGAACTCTAGTTTGGCTATTAATTGACCAGTCCTGTGAACACATCCCTGTAAATTTCCCATATACATACGTGTATATGATATAGAAAAAAATTGCAGAGCCCTGATAACGAAAAAGTGGATAAAAACAGATTCTAAATTAATGTGGGGGAGGGGGGATCCCCTAACATGCATTGTAGCCGGAATCCCTGTTTTGTGTTTCCTTGATACTGAAAAACCAATTGAAAGCAAAACATCCGTCTGTGAACAGTACTAGCACCCAAACCATGCATGGGATTTTCTTTTCCAAATTGAAGATACCACTGACAATCTGGCTTGAGTGGAAGCTTTGAGATTTTGAAAAAGATTCTTCAAAATTTGAGGGTACTTTACAGGAAGCCCCTCTCCCCTTCCCCCCGGACATTTTCAAAATTTTCTCAAAACTGCTCCAATTTTATCTTTAAATTTCTTGTAAGAATAGAGTTAAATACACTTATTAAGGTGGCATAGGTCTGATTTTTCACAGTTAAATCTGAATTTTCGAAAATTGCAAAAGTTCAAATTTTTTTCAGCCTCTTCCTACGGGTACAGAACGAGATTTTTCCTTCAAATAAAATTTGTTCTCCATAGTGAGTTCTTTCATTAAGATCATGTACATTTGTTTTAAAATTTTAGTAGATTTTGCGCAATATTGCACATATGTGCAGTTTGAAAAAAAATACAAAAACTAGATTTTCTCAAAAATGGCCCCAGAATTTTTCTTTAAACTTTTGGTAAGGATAGTGCATAATGTACTCTATGAGGTGACATTAATGCCATATTGCTCTGATCTTTTGTTTTTCCAAAAATTACAAAAATGTAATTTTTTTGATTTGTCACTCATGTCTTTAATATTTACATTAACTGCAATTTGTTAACATTACTGTATTTATGAGTATGTGTGCTTTATAAAGTGTCTGAAGATGTTTCTTGGAAACTCAACCTTTTTCTGTGAAAATGAGCTCAAAATTTCGCCTTTCAAGAAACGCTTAAACGCCATTGTCTCATAAATGGCTCCATATTTTTTCTTCAAACTTTTCAAATTGATAGTGCAAATTGCACTCTTTAATGTGACATAAAGTTCATTTTGGAGTATTTTTTTGTTTTTTTGAAAAATTTCACAAATGTAAGTTTTTGAATGATATTTCACACCGTTAATTATGCACATTTGTAAATACTATTGTATTTGTGGGTTAAAGAACTTCAAATGATTTCAAATAAAATTTTTCAAAATCACAAAACATTCCTGTGAAAAAAAGCTTCAATTTTCTCTTTTACAGTAGCACTTAAATGCCATTTTCTTAATAATGGCTCCAAATTTTTCAAAGGAAAATGCCATTTAGGATGAGGTTTTCCTGTTCTTTGATGTCAAAAAATATGTAGTGTGGGCGGTGATAGCTGACAAGAGAATGTGTCATGTCCGAATAGCTAGCCGAGACCAAAGGAAATGGAATACAAATACGAAAAAGTCTGTGCCATTCTGTAGCACCACTAGTTTTATCTATGGTCGTGAGTTCTACAATATACTGTTAATAATTATTAAAGTTATGGAGTTAGGTTGCTGTGTTAGCAATACATGATATTGATATCATCTATTAGCTACAGGCTATTTGTAAATAAATAAAGAAATGTGCTTTGTTAAAAAAAGTTGTTAAATTTTTCTTTAATTTACGAGACATATTAATTATATTTTCTTTATTTGCATGGAGATGGTCCTAGAGGTTCCCTCCGCCGGTTACGAAGTCAACTAGCAGAAGATGGGTGTCCTGAGTCACAAGTTGTTTATGCAAAAACAGTTATTGGAAGAAAAGTGTGGTAAGTTTCAGTCCATGTAGTGATTAGATGTTTACTTGGTGTTATTATGAAATGATCTTATGCCATTCTAATTGATTTACTCAAATATGATAGTGTTTAGTATCAGGCATTAATTGCAGTGACAGAAAGGAAAACCTAGTAAATCATTCGTAATTGCTTTCTAATCAACTATTTGCTATGTTTAAGTAATGATCTTTTTATGATATATCTGTTTAAATCAAATTTAAAGAAGAGCTATAAAATTTCAGAGCTTTTATTAGTGTAATAACACCACAGGTACATAGTGATACCCTCCTGCCTTACTCTGGACTCCAACCAACAGCCAGCCCACAGATTTCAGATCAGTGTGTTTTGATGTCACTTAAAGGCCTTTTGCTATCTGCTAAAGGCCTATTGCAAACTAGGCAAATTGTTTTTTATTTCTTTGAAAACTGCTCACATATTCCTGAAAAGCACATATCTACAGGGAAAAGCAAAATATTTTAAAAACACTGTTCAATCAGTTATGTAGTGGTTCGCTTATTAAATTAAAATTGTCTTTCAAATACATTTGAAATCTTTTGCTTGGTACTACTGTTTTTAGACTATGTGTAAAGATGATGAATTCTATGGTGCATTTATTCCTATTTTGTCATAAAATTCTGTCAAAATTGTATGTTGATGTTGTAATAATTGTAATTTTGTATTCATATCAGGTTGTTTAGAACAGTGCATCTTGCATGCACCTAACCTCTATCCTAGTTCGTCACCTAAGGACCCTTTTCAACTGGAATCTGTGAGGTTTCTGTCTGTATGTTTGCTCCGACTATTCTAGAATTAATTTGATGTAAGGTTCTTTTCCTCAGTTCAGTATGGGGGTTAATATCATGAATGATAAGTTTGAAACAAATATTTTAATAATGAAACGGATCCAGGTTTTCTATTAATATTTAATCAGTTATAAATAAATAATGCTCTACTTTGCCCCGTATTGTATGTGCCGCTGAAACAATAACTTGGATTTACTTATTTATACAATTTAATAAATAAAGAATACTGATCTTATTTACTTCATAACAAGCATGAACATGTGACGTAGAACCCCAAACCGTTCACAGAAATTTATAGGATCGTGTGGTGCGAAGCCACCTTTACAGGATACAGAGTTTATCATTATTGCAGGATAATTGTATGAAGGAAGAAATAAAATGAAAATTCTTAAATGACATAGCCACCATCAGTCGGTGTATTGGGTTTATTCATGGAATCTGGCATCGTTGCCACCTCTCACCAATGACATTGGAACATAATACATACAATAAAAATACCCTTGAAAACATGAACAATAAACAATAACACAAAACATAAATATTTACATCATACACTTGACATTCAAAGATACTCATTCATATCAGCTTCTCTTTAGTTATGTTACATTTACTTTTAAAAAATACTATTTCTTTCATTTTCAAAAACACATAACTTGGCCTTCTTAGAGTTATGACAACAGCCTATCACAAAAATTATCGGAATTTTTGAAGTCTTTATGAAGTCTTGGCAATGCTGGGCGTGGACCATATCAGCATCCAACCAGCTTCAATTATCTCATTCACTACGCCATCAGAATTGTCCATTATCTCCAAAGATCTGGACGTCCACTGTCTCCTCCACTAGTGAAACTCCATCAATTAGCCTCGAAACGTTCCGTCCTCAACGAAATCTTAACACCTTCCTCCACGAAAGCTCAACACTTGTTTAGCTCCCTTCCTTCATTGACCACAAAAGCTTTGGAAACAAAAACTGTCTCTTCCTGTCTTTTGTTTCATGTATTATTATAAGATGAGAATTATGTTTTCTTCCATATTTCTACTTGTGTTCACTCACGTTTTCTACGTAAATCAATTATACAGTTTATTTAAACATCCCACCTCTTTCAATGTTGTTAAACTGTTTTTATTTCGCTATTTTTACTTTAACTTACACCCTTACTTACATAATGTGTAGGTCATTCACATGTCTTATGATACCAAATAAAATTACTATAATTTTGTTATTAGTTCGTTCTCGCACTTGCTGCTCATTAGTATCTCACAACTTTAAATATCCTTGTTTATTTGTTTGTTGCCTGCTCAAATTTTACTAGTTTTGCAATCTTGACGTAATAAATATACCAAAGCTAGCGGAACCCGGCAGACATTGTTCTACCCTTTATCTCCTTACTCTCCATCTCCCTGTCTCTCCTTCTCTCCCTATCTCTCTCCCTCTCTCTACGTCTCTCTCTCTGTCTCTCCCTCTGTCTCCGTCTCTTCCTCTCTCTCCTCCTCTCCCTCTCTACATCTCTCTCTGTCTCTCCTTCCGTCTCTTCCTCTCTCCATCTTCCCCTCCACATTTTATCCTCCCTCCCTCCCTCTCTTCCTCTCTCCATCTTCCCTCCACATTTTATCCTCCCTCCCTCCCTCTCTTCCTCTCCCTCTCCTCGTAACTCTCTGTCCCCATCTGTGTGTGTGTGTCTCTCTCTGTCTGTCTCTTCTCTGCCCCTCTCATTCACAAATCCCACAAAACAGAGGTAATTAAAATTGGTTCAGCTGTTCTTGAGTTATAAATAGTGTAACTAACAACTTTGTTTTATATAGAGAGAGAATTCCTATGCCTCCATGCCGTCATTTGTCACTATGACCGATGTTGTATTTTCCCTTACTAAAATAGTCTAATTATGAATTTATGACATGTCCACGTGACCTCTCACAATAAGCAGCCAAAAACAGTAGATTTTCATTTTTAGTACTTACATGCTCCTAGATGAAAATCGTCAATCATTTGTATTTGAAAATCTAAAAATGGTCTTTGTGACACATTGCAACTCAAAATTCAAGGGTTTTTAATACGAATGTAAATTGTAAGTAAACAATAACAATAAATTGTAATCAATATTAATAAACTATTTATTCAGTATAATAAACAATGTATTAACTTCGATTATTAACTGAGTTTTACAGTATTTAATTTGTTCCAAATATTTTATCATGGCAAATTATTGGTTTAACCCAGGGCTGTCCAACTTTATTGGTTAAACCAATTGGTTTGGTTTAACCAAGGGCTTATAGGCCACATATCAAATTCTAGTCAAGCCACGGGCCACATCATAATGTAAGATGGTCTTTACCTAACTACTGAGATTATACTGAAACAAATATATATTAGATTAGACTTTTATTCAACATAACGATTCATGTACATACAATGAGCAAATTAACATATCACTAAATAAAAATAAGATGAATTGTTCAATTGTATTGTATTTGGTTGGTATAATAAAATTTTTCAAAGCAGTCGTGGGCTGCACAAAAAGATCCGTCATGCTGCCAGTCAGAAAGCCCTGGCTTAACCGAAGAAAGAAATATTTTGCAGTGTAAAAATCACGAAGTGGATATGTTTTAGGGTATAAATGTACTCTTTTAGGGCATTTTTATGTAGTTTTTAGGTCATCAAAATCCTAGCCCTAATTATTATATTATAATTTTTTTTGAAATCTGCTTGGTAGATATTCCTTCTTCAGAATTTCAGGTAGAAAATTTTAATATGTTTAGAAATGAAGGTAATAATTTCAATAGTATGTCTTCTAGAGAATATGGTGTGCTAATTAGTGTCAAGAATGAATATGCATGTACATGCAACTAAAATGTTCTGCTAGTGTCAACACTTATTTGCACTATTATTTACCGACAAAATTGATTTATTTGTGCATTATATTATCCACCTAATACTCTAGAGAATGTGATTATGTGTTGCTTTCAGAACCATTTTAACTTAAATATCCTATTCCAAACTGATTGTTGGAGACTATTATTTCCCAAGTGTGAGATGGAGGGATTGCAATGTGGCAAGCTTTCCTGTTTTTATTGAAGAAACTTCACTCCATGACAAATATTGGCTAATACAACTAGCTTCCTTAATTTGTTTCAATTGAAAAATGTTTGTAATGCTCATTGTGATGCAAGAGATTTCATATTTTCTGATTCTGATAGTCGTTTAGTAACAGAATCCTGTGAGGCAGTTGTGACAGCTGATGGCTTATCACCCCCCCGTTGAATATAAGTTTTGTTATCCCAGAATACCTGAATTACTCCAGGATACCTGGAGGCGAGGGCGAGAGAGAGGGGAGGGCAAAATGTCTGTTTCTATCCATGGTCAACGATGTTTCCAAACTTTTTTTTCTCATAGACCACTTTCAAAACCTTACTGGTTTCGATGGACCCGCCTACATTTCTGCATTTCTGCCATAATCCCACAACTCAAAAAATGTAAAGATTAGATCTAACGACGGCAATTTGCGTCCCGGCTGAGTTCCAACCAGAAATTCGGAGTGGTAAAACAAAACTTGTATATTTTATTATGTTCTATGTATTAAAATATGTGATTACTTACTTACAAGACTTGATAGAATTAAAATTAAACATTAAGAACGTACTGCGACATCAACAATGCAAATCAATTGAAAAAATATATAGTCATAATTTTAATGAGAGGGTTGTATTTGAGATTGACAGCTAATTATCTAATACAGTTGACTGCTGTTGTAGTGAACTTCTGGGGACTAAGATTTTGGTTCACTATATCCGAGGTTCACTACAACCGATGTCAAAATTAAATAGAATTTCTCCACAATGATTGATTGTATTAATATAGAGATCCAGCGAAATACATTAACAGCACTAAATGAAAATTTCACTATCTTTATTTCAACTTAAAAAGTCAATTGTTTCACTTCGTACCTTTTTACTTTCCCGTATACGTACGTATACACGGAGTGATATACCACAGTTTAATATAACAGTTGCGAAGCTCCCTACAATTTTTTTCATCCGGTGCATCCGCAGCGCTCCCAGTGGTGAGCAAGAGGCAGCACCAGTAAATAGAGATGCGGTATACGTATTTGCATACTGTTTAAATGTTGTGCAGTTTATGTCTGCTTTTAACAATGCCACACTTTACAAACTCTTTAATAGCACAAAGAGTGTAAGTGGCAATTGTGAAGTAATTGACTGGAGTCAACTCATTTCAGACATAAATTCTGAGAACAATGTGAGGTTTTCTTACTCTTTAAGTAGCATAAATAATATGTCTGAGCAACCTGCACTTACTGTCCCAAATGTTAGTATGCCAAAAGCTCTGGCAGAAGCAAACTCTATGCAATACACGTTTGGCTTCATTGTGAAAAAAGTACTTTCAGTGCATAATTGTACAGTGTGTAAATCAGCCCTATCTGATTGTGAGAGCCCTTCAAGTGATCATGACTTTACTAAGATGTACACCAATTTCAAGAGATTTGATACAGTCAGGGAAGATGGAGGCTTGACTGTGTGTAGTGACAGGGCATTCATATTTTTGGAAGAATGTGAAAATGAACTTGAAAAACATTTCCAAGAAAACATTCATAGAATGAAATGTGGGGCTTGGGTGGGATGTGAATGAAATGTGGGAATTGCTTGAAAAATTGAGGAAAATAAAAGAATTTCCTATTGAATGTTGCGAAGGGACAAAATTGCTTGTATTAAAGATATTTATAAGGGTAAGATTGCATTATATAATGAAATTTATTAATGAGAAAATGCCAACAAAAGGTAGAAATACCAAAATATTAAAATTTAATCATTTTGGATGCTAATAAAGATTCATTGTCAGTTGGTAAATACCATGCTAATCTTGAATTATGTTATTTTACCACTGTTAATGTATTATCATGATCCAGTTGTAATTATTTTTTAACTATGTAACCATGACAGTACACTTACTTTGAGAGAAATAAATTTGTATCATATGGTAAACATTGAATGGGCGTTTTATTATGTGTATACCATTAACTATTAGATGTTATGTACATTCCTACGTGTTGTTTTAATCGTGTTCTGAATATTAAGCATTAAAAATTATGAATTTCTCGGCCGTCTCCTATTATCCCTAGTGACATTAAAGAAACTCCTCTTGCTGGCCACCAGGAGCGCTAGTGTCGTGCGACCTGTCAAACGGATGAATTCTCCTCCCATTAGAGCTTCGCAACTGTTATATTAAACTGTGGATATACGTAGTATAGGGAAAGTTATGTAATTCTGCGCGAAAAAGTGGGTAAAACCAGTTGCTAAATTAAAAAAAAAACCCTATCACGTGGTGTAGCCAGAAACCCTCTTTTGATGATCTCCTTGATATCGAAAAACCAATAGAAAGGAAAACGTCCGTCTGTCCGTCTGTGAACACTGCTAGCGCCTAAACCACACGTACGATTTCTTCCAAAATAGATATTCCCCTGTAAATCTGATTCTAGTCGAAGGTTTGAGATTTTGAAAAAGATTCTTTAAAATTTGGGGGTACTTTACATGAAACCCCCCCGGACATTTTTAAAATTTTCTCAAGAACGGCTCCAAAGTTTTTCTTTAAATTTCTTGAATGAATAGAGTAAAATTTCTTATTAACATGGCATAGGTCCGATTTTCACGGATAATTCTGCATTTTCGAAAATTGTGAAAGTATGAATTTTTTCGGCGTCTTTCTCCAACTACAAAATTGAAGATCGAGATTTTTCCTTCAAATAAAATGTGCTCTCCAAAGTGAGTTCTTTGTTTAAGGTTATGTACATTGTTCTGAAAATTTTAGTAGTTTTCGCGCAATATTGCGTGCAATATGTGCAATTTTAAAAAATTACAAAAAGTAGGTTTTTGTCAAAAACGGCTCCAAATTTTTTCTTTAAACTTTGGTGGGGATAGTGCTAAATGTACCCTATGAGATGACATAAACGCCATATTGCTGTATTCTTTTGTTTTTTTCAAAAATTGCAAAAAAGTATTTTTTTTACTCGTCTCTCACGTCGTTAATATTTACACTAGCGGCGAATTGTTCACATTATTATATTTATGAGTACATGTGCTTTAAATAATGTCAAGTAAAGTTTATCGAAAACACAACCATTTTCTGTGAAAGGTAGCTCAAATTTCCACATTTTCAGAAACACTCAAACGCCATTATCTCATAAATGGCTAAAAAAATTTCTTCAAACTTTTCGATCAGATAGTGCTAATTGCATTCTTTAATATGACGTAAAGTTTATTTTGAGGACTTTTTTTTGGTTTTTTTCAAAAATTACACATATGTAATTTTTTAAAGGATCTCTCACATCTTTAATATTCACATTACCAGCAATTTGTAAACATTATATTTGTGAGTGTAAGTGCTTCAATGAATTATTGTGAAACTTCGAAGATACACACCGCTAACCTCTCCGCACGCCATTCAGGTGTACATCCGATGATAAAAAAATTGCACGAAGTGATACAAGACATTTCGAAATGTTGTTGAGAACATGTGTGATTAAGTGATTCAAGCCATCTAACAGGAGAATTAATAGGAATATACTTCAAAACTTCCACGTAGTACTTGTAAAATCTATTCGCAATTTTGCCAAAACTTTTCGATCTTACGTGTTCAGAACATTCAATTCTATTTATGTGCTGTATACTGTTTTTCATTATATTTGATGTTTATAATTTAACTGGTAACTAAGGTTATTAACTCTGATTATAATAATTTCAAATTTTTGATCAAATATTTTTAAATTTGATTAAGTTCGATCATGTCAGAGAAAATTATTTGCTCGTCAGGTTCTGTCAATATTATAACTGACAGATACGCTAAATGTGACAGTTCTAATAGACCATATCACTATGATTGTGTCGATATATCTTCAACTGAGCAACGTTGTCTTGAGCTGAAGGGAAATAGACGTTTGAAGTTTTACTGTGATGACTGTGAGAAAGGTCTTCGGGTTCTCCCTGAGATCTTAACCAAACTTGCAGCCCTTCAACAGGAAATGGCTACACTTAAAGCTGAGGGCTTGGTGAATCCAGAGTCCGCTAATCCGAGTACTGCTGAAGCACATGACACAGTCAGATTTGAGCGTACATTGAAGGAATTCTCAGAACGCCAAATGAGATCCAAGAATATCATCGTATATAAAGTACCGGAATCAAGCCACAATGATTCAAGCAAACGTCGTGATGAGGACAAATCTAAGGCTGCCGAAATTCTGGGTTCGTTCAATGATGATTGCCCGGAATTGCAAATGGTCATCAGATTGGGTAAAAAAGGGACGATCAACATCCGAGACCGCTGAAAATTGTGCTTCGCGATTCTGAGTCGGTCTTGAAAATTCTACGGAGGAAGAACTTGTACAAGGGAGCAGCTAAATTTTCATCGGATCGCACATTGCAACAGCGTAATTACTTGAAGGATCTGAAACAGGAAGTTGATCGCCTGAACTCTCTTCCCGGATCCGAGAAAAAAATCATCAAATACCGTAATGGTTTCCCGGAAATTTTGATGCAGAGTAACCAGATGCCAAAAAAACTTAACCAGGAGGCAGTGATATCGTCGCTCAGTGTCTACTACCAAAATGTGAGAGGACTTCGGACCAAACTTCACCATTACGTGACACATACCATCAATCTGACAACGCTGATGTTATTATTTTGACTGAAACATAGCTCAATGAAGATTTCTGCGATGCTGAATTGGGTTTGAAAAATTTCAACATATATAGAAAAGACAGAGACTACGAAACTTGTAATTTTGATAGAGGAGGTGGAGTTCTTATTGCCATTAATAAAAAATATGATAGCTTTATAAATACAATAGTTAATCAAGACGTTGAGCATCTTTTTGTTACAGTTATCAGTAAAAATGATTACATTATTGTAGGTACAGTTTATTTGCCACCAAGAGCTCCACCTGATCTATATGAGAAACATTGTGAAGATATTGAATTGCTATTAACAAATCAAAATAGACAAATTATACTTGTGGGAGACTATAATCTTCCGGGAATGTCATGGCGCAATGATAGTAACAACTTACATCTGCATCCTAAACTAAACTATTTTCAACACGTATACGAAAAAGCCTCAATGATATCGGATTCATTCAATTTTTTGAACTTAAACCAATTTAATGATATCACAAATTCCTTAGATGAACAACTCGATTTGATTTTTTCCAATATTCAATGTAATGATGTTTCTATTTCTATAGATCCAATAGTACAGATTGACTCATATCATCCCCCGTTAACTTTCAAAGCAATTTTGCATCATCCTTTACATACTAACTTGCAATTTAGTTTTCTTACACGTGATTTCCAGAAAGCCGATTTCAATAAATTGTCAAATGACCTCGAATCAATATCTTGGAATTTACTTGAAAATTTAACTTTGACTGAGTCCATAAACTTTTTTTACAATATACTAAACGATTGTATTGCTAAGTATGTTCCAAACAGAGTAATAAAAATGTCAAAATTTCCATCTTGGTATAGCAGTGAATTGAAAGCTTGTATTTATGATAAAAATAACCATCATCACAGGTATAAAATTTTTCAAAAAAGTGAAGATTATACTAATTTTTCACAATTCAGGTCCAAAACGAAGACACTCCAGCGTGATTGTTATAATAAATATATAAATGATACTGAAAAATCAATTAAAAATGATATTAAACCCTTTTGGAGTTTTGTAAATAATAATAGAAAAGATTATGGCCTACCATCTGTACTTTCATATGTGGATCGTACTGCTATCGGAGGACTTGAGGGGGTTGATTTACTCGCGGATTACTTTGAATCTGTGTATTCCCCGTATGATTCTAATGTGAATAGACCTATAAACACGAATAACGATAATATTCAATTAACACACAATACTTTTTCAAACTTTGTCATTACTCCAGAAGAAGTATTAGCTGAATTAACCACAATAAAGGAATCGAAAAGTACTGGACCTGATGGAGTACCAGCTATTCTCCTAAAAAAGTGCCCACATGTTCTTTATAAACCTCTTTGTGTAATTTTCAATAAATCTCTCAGAGAGGGCACAGTTCCTGAATTGTGGAAGTCCAGTTATGTAACGCCGATTCATAAATCTGGTAGTAAGTCTGATATCTCTAATTATAGACCAATATCCATCTTAAGTTCTATTCCGAAAATATTTGAAATTATTATTTCAAAAAAAATTAATCTTCATATCAACTCTTTGATTATAAATGAACAACACGGATTTGTGAATGGTAGATCTACATTGACAAACCTCATGCTTTTTAGCCAAGATATTCATGTTAATATGGAAAATGGTTTACAAATCGATGCTATTTACACTGATTTTTCAAAGGCATTCGACAAAGTTCCTATTCTTTTATTAATTGCGAAACTCGAGAGTTTTGGATTTGACAGATTGATGTTGGCCTGGTTTCATTCATATCTGACTGATAGAAGACAATATGTTAAATATAAGTCTTACATCTCGAAAGAAATGAATGTTACTTCAGGAGTACCACAAGGCTCACATTTAGGGCCAATTTTATTTATTGTTTTCATAAATGATATTGCCTCATCTTTTAAACACTGTAAATTTCTACTTTTTGCGGATGATTGTAAATTTTACCGCACTGTTAATGATATCAGTGATTGTGTTAAAATTCAGGAAGATTTGAGAAATTTAGCATTCTGGTGCTCTGAAAATGGTATGTATTTGAATGTAAACAAATGTAAGCAAATTAGTTTTCATCGGAGCAGAACCTTCATAGATTACAAGTATATACTATCTGATATACCTCTTGATCGCGTTACATATATTAAGGATCTAGGTGTCATATTTGATACTAAGGCTACCTTTAATCAGCACATAGATTATGTTGTAAATAAGAGCATGAAAATGCTTGGTTTCTTGAAAAGAAATAGTGTTGACTTCAAGGATGTATCAACATTGGTAACTTTGTACAACACTTTAGTTAAACCAATCCTGTTATACTGTTCCCCGATTTGGTCTCCTCACTTTGAAACTCATATAAAGCGCTTGGAGAGAGTACAACATATTTTTTTTCATACGTAGCATATAAAGCTAAACTGCAAAATCCAGCTAGAACTCACGACTATTCCGAAATTGCAACTTTAACTAATTTGAGTTCATTAAGATCATTTAGAAATTATAATGATGCGTGCGTTTTATATAAGGTTGTAAACGGCCTGTTTACCTGCCCTGAACTATCTGCATTTTTTGTTTTTAATGAACCCAATCGACATCTCCGAACGAATCGATTATTTAATGTTCCAGTTCATAGAACATCGTACGGATTTTATTCTCCTGTGTCTAGATTGTTAAGAATGGGCAATAATGCGTCTTGTCCTTCCCTGTCTCTTGCATCGCTTCGTATATTCAAGCGTCGTGCAAGATCAGCGTATTTATATGAACTGTACTAATTATTCACCGTAATTGGCTTTATATGTTGGCGTTTGATGTATGTTGTAACCATTTTTAATCCTATGTATTGAGCTGTATACTTTTTTTTATTCCTATGTATTGGGCTTATAGCCTGTTGCTAAATAAATAAATAAATAAAGTATTTTGAAAACTCAAAAATTTTCTGTGAAAATGAGCTTCAAATTTCGTATATTTAGTAATGCTAAAACGCAATTTTCGTTAAAACGGCACATAATTTGTAAAAGAAAATTGCCATTTAGGGCTTGGTTTTTGTGTTCTTCAATATTCTAAAATTAATATTTTCGTTTTACCAATAGGAAACCGAAAAAAATAAGAAAATGACCCAAAAAATGTACTTTTGTCGGTGATAGATGGTAGCTGGCAAGAAAGAGTATGTGGCAATTCGGAATAGCTAGCGAAGACCCAAGGAAATAGAAAGCTAATACGGGAAAGTCTGTGCCATTCTGTAGCACCATTAGTTCATTAGTAATTTCTGTAGAGCCTTTTCCGGAGTTCGTGCTCTCTCCATACTTCGTTCTTCATTGTCCTGTGTCTCTAAGCATTGTAATGCAGTCTTGACACCATTCAATTTTTGTTGCACTGTTGAAACACCGTCCCTTTCTCCGTAGGCCCTTTGCTCGCCTTGTAACATACAAGATCCAATCGGTAGCGGTAGCGGTGGCGCAGGCGGCTAATGAAACCGATCGCTTTCCGTGCGGCACGGCGGTGATCGCCAGGCTGTGGGTCTGTGGCAGTTGCGCGCTTTCTGCCGCCTTAGGACACCTCAATGCGCCTTGTCTCGCGGAATCTCAAGTATCACCAAGATTGAAACCGAAGCAAGCAATCGCGCGTCCCCGCCACCAGTTGTAGCCCACACAGGACGCGGCCTTGGTTTCCTCAGTCAAACGCAGAGGCATAAGGTCATCAGTAAGGTTTCCATTCCAGGTCGGCTACCTTCACCTCTGGGGAGACTTCGATTATCACTTTTGACTGACTATATTTTTTTTTGAATTTGCGCCACTGAGGCGATACACTTTTTTTTTTTCCAGGTGGGAATTAATTTCCAGAATATTCTATTTCCTAAGTTCACTTTAGCCGAGGTTTAGGTTCACTATAATTCACTTCTTATGCTTATTTGTAATGTAAGTGAAACGGGACCAGTGGCTTAAGTTCACTATCACCGAGGGTTCACTATATCCGAGTTCACTACAACCGGAGTCGACTGTATTTGGCTTCAGTTTTATAAGGAAGAAACGCAAATCTCCCCGTTCTATGATGTTCAATCTGTTCCTTTTTTTCGTTAATAGTTTTTTAACGGCACTAAACCTTCTTTCTACAACATATGAAAGGGAAACGCTATCAAAAGTCATCTCGCAATTTCCCACAGCAAAGATGTATTTTTCGGGTATTTCTGCCTGCAGTCAAAATGTTTGATAGCTTTTTCTAAATTTCACTTTCAGCTCTTCGTTGGTGCTAAGCTCGAGTAGTTCCTCGAAATACAACATTCGCCACGTCCGTTTCATCAAATGTATTTATGATGGTGGTATTTTCATCATCAGAATATCTTTAAATCTATTTTTGAAGTCATCATGCTGTGCATTTAAATGTTGAATGTGTGTGAAAATCATCATCAAGACATTCCTGCCTGTGACAAGTTTGGAAACTCGGAGAACCCGCGCGGACTAATATTTAACTTCATAAATTTCAATTTTCCAAGAAAAGCCGAAATTACACGCTTAGTTTTTATTTATGTTTTGGCTGTCCCTTGTAACTGCAAGTTAATATCATTAATTTTTTTTAATAAATCTGTCAAATACGCAATGTCTGCTTTCAATTTGACCCGGTTTTCTTTTAAATCTGGATCTTTACTTTCCAGAAACTCTAAAACTGATTCAAAAAGTTAGTAAAATCTTGTTGAACATGCACCTTTCGATAACCAGCGTACTTCAGTATGCAAGTCTGGAAGTCTTATCATTTTCATAGCACAATTGTGCAAATAAACGGGTACTCAATTCATTGCTTCTTATTTTGTGAATTGCTTTAATTACAAGTTGAAGCAATTGGTGCAATCTATCACTCAAATTTTTCGCAACCAAGTGTTGACGGTGGATGACACAGTTGCAGTTACTCCTGGTAGCCCGAACATAACAAGACCTCCATCTGCTGCCACCGAAATAATGTTTGTGAACGGAATCGATTTTTCCCACGAACTAGTGGTGCTACCAAAGCACATACGTTCTCGCATTGTTTCTAAATGCTATTACACTACTACATAAACCAGTAACAGTGTTTTCAAACAGCAAATTCTTTTTCCTCCCCGCGAGCTCAGATCCTCACACTCAACGTGCCGGCACTGATACCACTACGACAAACAAGCGCCTTATGAGGCGAACTCGGGCAGAGGTATGAAAGGGTAAATGCCAAAATCATGTAAAAAATAATTTGGGACACGGTATAGAAAAATTCCAGCATAGATACATTTTTTGCTTTCCCATTCAAATTCAACTAGTGGCGCTACCAAAGCACTATTGTATTGTTGTATTGTTTCTAATTCACCCGCAATATTATACTTCTAAAACTAGTGGTGCTACAACAGCACTTACTTTCCCGTATTAGAGGAAACAGCAAAGTAGTACTGTAATATTGCACTTTATGCGCTACTAACATCTTCGCTTGGAACTCACTATTTCCATTGCAGTGTTGTCAGAACTATGTGAATTATACAACTTCACAAAAATAGAATGCAAAAGTTTTGTAACCCTGTATTGGAAAAAGAAGCCTGATACCCTGGAAATATAGAAATACCTTCCATTGGGCCATGATTAGGGAAGAGTATTTTAAAACCATGCAACAAATTCTCTACTCACTACAAATGGTACAGCATTTGGTGCAAAACTAAATATTTGCCTGCAAATATCAACATAAATTAGACAATTATAACTCCTTTTCATACAGCTCCATTAGGTCACAACAATGACACTAATTCACAGATATTCGCGAGCGCAAAGTGAATTCCATTGTTGCAGACCCTGCATTGTCGCTATTCTGAGAGCTATTAATTCTTTTTACTTATTTCAAATCTTTCAAAATAAACAATTTCTAAAATATTAATGTGTAAGTCTATAACAAAGTTCGAATGTAAGAAACGAAGAAAGAAATAATATACAAAATTGCACATTCTAATTTACGCCGCATCCAGCTGTCCGAAGCGCAGTAAATTTACAGCGGCCTATTACGTTTGTCACAAAATTAAAGAAAAACTACTCGTATTTTGAAAAAATTAAGCATGACCGTATTTATTTTATTTATTTATTTGTCAAAAAACAGAAACAGAATGGCACAGACTTTCCCGTATTAGTTTTCTATTTTCCTGGGTCTTCGCTAGCTATTCGGAATTGCCACATACTCTTTCTTGCCAGCTACCATCTATCATCGCCAAAAGTACATTTTTTTGTCATTTTCTTAATTTTTCGGTTTTCTATTAGAACAGAAACATTAATTTTAGAATATTAAAGAACACAAAAACCTAGCCGTAAATGGCAATTTTCGTTTAAAAATTATGTGCCGTTTAAGAGAAAATGGCGTTTTAGCACTACTAAAAATGCGAAATTTGAAGCTCATTTTCACAGAAAATTTTTGAGTTTTCAAAATACTTTATTTGAAGTTATTTGAAGCACTTACACTCACAAATATAATCATCTTTACAAATTGCGGATAATGTGCATATTAAAGATGTGAGAGATCTTTCAAAAAATTTACATTTATATAATTTTTGAAAAAAACTCAAAATAAACTTCACGCTATACTAATGAGTGTAATTAGCACTATCCCTTACAAAAGTTTCAAGAAAAAAATTGCAGCCATATACGAGAAAATGACGTTTGAGCATTTCTGAAAATGCCGAAATTTGAGCTACTTTTCACAGAAAACGGTAGTGTTTTCGAGAAACTTTACTTGACATTATTTAAAGCATATATACTCGTAAATATAATAATGTAAAAAAATCGCCGATAATGTAAATATTAACGACGTGAGAGACAAGTAAAAAAATTTACATTTTTGTAATTTTTGAAAAAACCAACCGATAGACCAGAATGGCTTTTATGTCATTGATAGAGTACATTTACCACTATCCCTACCAAAAGTTTAAAGAAAAAGCCGTTTTTGAGAAAATTTTGTTTTTGTAATTTTTTAAAATTGCACATATTGCACGCAATATTGCACGAAAACTACCAAAATTGTGAAAAACATTTACATGACCTTTATTAAAGAACTCAATATGCAGAACAAATTTTATTTGAAGAAAAAATCTCGATCTTCAATTTTGTAGTTGGAGAAAGACGCCAAAAAAAATTCAAACTTTCACAATTTTCGAAAATTCAGAGCTGTACGTGAAAATCGGACCTATGCCATGTTAAAAAGTGTATTTTCCTCTATTCATACAAGAAATTTAAAGAAAAAATTTGGAGCCGTTTTTGAGAAAATGTTGAAAATCCCCGGGGGGCTTCATGTAAAGTACCCCCAAATTTTAAAGAATCTTTTTCAAAATCACAAAGCTTCGACTAGAATCAGATCGCCTGGGGAATATCAATTTTGAAGAAAATCGACCGAACGGTTTAGGCGCTAGCGTTGACCACAGACGGACGGAATGCCGTCAATCGATTTTTAAGTATAAAGAAGCAACAAATCATGGATTTTGACCACACCACGAGATAGAGGATTTTTTTTTCTTAATTTAGCAACTGGTTTTATCCACTTATTCGTTTTCACGGCCCGGCAATTAATTTTTTTCCGCCGAAAATTGGCCATTTTTTCGCGCAGCATTACATAACTTTCCCTATACTACGTATATCACTCCTTGTATACGTACGTATACGGGAAAGTAAAAACAACAAAAGTGTTTTCAATCAGCAATTTTTTTCCGCTCCAAGACCCCAAAATCAGATTCTTAAAATAACGTGCCAGCACTTATACCACTACTCCACAAAAGCATCGTGTTGGTCGAACAGAGCCGTAAAATGGCAAATGTCTGCCTGATAGTTAAACAATTGATAAGATGGTACATACGTTTTACAAATCCAAGAAGAGATGTGAAAAATTGTTAAAAGGTGAAAATTCGAAAATTACATAGACACTTCCAGTTTATTTTTCGTAATTATTGATATTTGTGATTAGAATTGCTTCAAATTGTTTTCATTAAAGTTTATAGAACTCTCAATTATTTCCTGCGGCAACAGAGAATTATAACAAATAATACTCCCCGGCCAAGACTCGAACCGGCGAAGCTTCCCTCCGAAGAGTTGGGTCCATGCTCGCCATTTAGCGACCGCGGCCACCCTGGCCACATGGTATTTACATTTATACTACAATAGCAATAAGTGTATGGTGATTTCATTTCCAGCATTAGGAAGCCGAAAAATCCAAAGAATGTGAAAAAAATGTCCTTCGGGCGCCCAAAGAAGGTATCTGGGAAGATAATCATTCACAACCAAAAACCTAGTTCAGACTAAAGAGATTGGAAAACTAAGTTCTGCGAGAACGTCTGTACCATTCTTTAGCACCACGAGCTTATTTATTTATTTGCCGTTCCTTATTACGCATGTGGAGAAAATTTAACGAAAAAATTTGGAGCGGTTTTTTGAGAAAATTTGTTTTGTAAATTTCAAGCGCAAACTACGCAAAACATACTCTTTTTTTTTCTCTCTCTCCAGAAAATTCCACATGACATTTTTTAAAGAACTAATTTTGTACAACGGACTTTGTCTGAGGCAAAAATCTCTATCTACAATTTTGGAGTTTTAAAAATATTTTTTTGAAATTTTCCAAAAACCAAGCAACACCTCGAAATACGATTAGCGCTATATTCGTAAAATCAGAGTTTCAACCAACATGAGACAGGCGCCATCTCTTAAATGATTATCCAACAACAAACTTTAATCAAAATTGTTGGCGCATTTATTTTGAAAATTTCAAAAAAATGTCCCTGGAGCTTCATGTAAAGCACTCCCAAAAAAGAAAAAATCCGCTTTCAAATTCAAGGGGCCATAAGATCAGTCAGCTCGATCGGGGATATCGATTTTGGAGAAAATTGGCTGAGAGGTTTAGTCGCTAGCGTTGATCCCAGACCGACGTTTTCTTTCAATTGATTTTTCTGTATCAAGGATCCACAAAACACAAAATTTCAAAACATTCATTAATTTTTGGGGCTACATTACTCGAAGCCCCTCGGACATTTTAGAAATTTTCTCAAAGGCGGCTCCAATTTTTTCTTTAAAGTATTTCTTCTTGTAAGAATATAGGAAAATACACTTATGAAGATGGCATAGGTACGATTTTCAGGTTAACTCTGAAATTTCGAAATAGCGAAATTTTGAATTTTATTCGGCGTCTTCCTCCAACTACAAAATTGCAGATAGAGATTTTTCTTTCAAATAAAATTTGTTTCTCATTGTGAGTTCTTTCTTTATGGTCACGTTGGTCACATTTTTTTTAAATTTTAGAAGTTTTCGCGCAATATTGCGTGCAATTTGTGCAATTTAAAAAAATACAAAAACAATATTTTCTCAAAAACAGCTCCAAATATTTTCTTTAAATTTTTGGTAAGGATAGTGTACAATGTACTCTATGAGGTGATATAAACATCATATTGCTATATTCTTTGGTTTTTTCAAAAATTACAAAAATGTATTTGTTTGACTTCTCTCACGTAGTTAATAATTACATTAGCGGCGATTTGTTGACATTATATTAATAAGTACATGTACTTCATTTAATGTCAAATACTGGGTGCCCCGCTGGTGGGAGAAACCTGGTTGAGGGGGAAACCCTGCTAGTCGACGGTAGTTCGGCGCCGGATCTCGCCATCCAGGAAAAAATCACCGCCATCTCCCGAGGAAAAACACACTACACTTACGGGACTAATGACCTCTGTACTTTACATGAAGCCCCCCGGGTATTTTCAAAATTTTCTCAAAAACGACTCCAAATTTCTCTTTAAATTTTTTGTAAGAGTAGAGTGTAATACTCTTATTAAGGTGGCATAGGTCCGATTTTCACGGTTAACTCAGAAGTTTCGAGAATTCCAAAAGTTTAAATTTTTTGCGGCGTCTTCCCACAAATGCAAAATTGAAGACAGAAATTTTTCCTCAAAATAAAATTTGTTCTCCAAAGCGAGTTCTTTCATTAAGGTCCTGTACATTTTCTTGAACATTTTTGTAGTTTTATGGCAATATTGCGCAAAAAATTTGCAATTTAAAAAAATTCAAAATCAAGATTTTCTCAAAAAATGGCTCCATTTCTTTTTCTTTAAAATTTTGATAGGGATAGTGATAAATGTTCTCTGTTAGATTACATAAACGCCATATTGCTCTATTTTTCTGTTTTTTTTCAAAAATAGCAAAAGTATATTTTTTTACTTGTCTCTCACGTCGTTAATATTTACATTAGCGGCGATTTGTTCACAGTAATAGGTTAATGAGTACATGTGCTTTAAATAATGTTAAGTAAATTTTCTTGAAAACACGACCGTACAAACTAGCTCAAAATTCCTCATTTTCAGAGTCGCTCAAATGCCATTTTCTTATAAATGGCTCCAAATTTCTTGTCAAACTTTTGGAACGGATAGTGCTAGTTGCACTCTTTAATATGACGTAAAGTTCATTTCGAGTTTTGTTCTTTTTAATTACACAATTTTTTTTTTAATATCTCTCACTCCGTTAATATTGTGATATACAAAATGGCGGGTCAAACATTCGACGGTAAACGCCAGAGCCTCGCGGTGCATGGAGCGGAAAGAGGAAGGACACGGAGGAGAAAAACAATTGGGACGTCACTTTCGTAGGCCGTGGTGTGAAAGAAGCTCTCTCTTGATCTATACTCCGAGGTGAACACATCGTCTGATAAGTACGCGGAAGATAACTTCGAGTTCGTTTGATAGTTACGTTATGCTGTAATACAGCTGCGTAATATTTGTCAGAACATTGCCGTGTGACATTAATTAAGTGAATCAATTCGGGTGGAACTGTTCACATAAATTATTGACGAAAAAACTTTATTTGGCAAAAATAATCTAGTTCGTGGCATTTATCATAAACTTTAATTGAAGAACTGTAATTAAGACGTTAATTGAATATAAACAAGATAGACACAGCAAATTATGTCCGGTATGCCGTGGCGGAACAAATTAATTTAAAAATAGGATTAGCAACGAATACTTAACTAGCAGATATTTTATTTGTTTTTCGATTTGTTAAGTTCGCGGGTAGGCGCACATCTGTTGCGCAGTTTTAGGAAAAAGTATCTCTAGATGTCAGGGTAGCTGTAAATGATAGTTACATATAGATGTTAGAAGGAACGCAGAAGCATCAAGTAGATGACATCGGGTCCAGCCCAGTCGAGTGAAGATTGGAAAACGACGTGGACGCCCGTGTTGGTTTCTTCGGGGCGACATCCAGACGACCAACAAGAGAGCTCAGGGGTATTTTATTTGCTAACGATCGTTCAAATTCAAATTAAAGGTCGTGACCCCAAATAATAATGTTATTGTTACATTGATAAATAGGAATTTCGAAACGAAATCAAATACTTGAATAAATAATGTATTGTTTTTCAAACTGATTAAAAGGATTATTATTGTGCAACATAGCACGTTATTAGTGCAACTATTCCGGAATCAAAAGATAAAACTTTCAGATTTCGCGCTTTTCGGTACGGAGAGCGATCCGGTGGCAATTTTTGCTGATGACAAGTAGCAAATTGTCATCGAACTGAAGAACCCCAACGACTGAGTTATATAAATGTATATAGTTTTTAATAATTAACTAGCTGAAGTACCCGGCGTTGCCCGGGCATTATTACAGAATATTATTAGACAGGAAGACTAATTCCATCTTTTCATGTCATGCAGCTGGGCCTACGTCTATATCTTTCATTGTATCTCTTCTCCGCCTACTCCTTCCTGCCATGATCTGTCCGTCTCCATCCCGATAGCCATGTGTTCTCTTATTTAGGATTGGTTGCACATCCTCATATATCTTCTGAATTAAATCATCTATAGTGTGAACCACGTGACTATACCGATGATCTACAAATATATTTCGGCTATTGATATTGGTAACTAAACCGCTTCCAACTGCGAGAAGCAATGCTGCAAATTGCGCAGAATCTGAGTCATCAGTTAACAAAGTCCTCATGTTTGTACTGAGAGTCATTATTTTAATATTCTGCCAAATTGGGGATGTCTTTAAGCTTGCTTTGATTGTATCAGCTGTAGTGCCTTTATCAATTACAGGCAAGGTTTGCCGGAAGTCACCAGAAAATACAACAGTAATTCCTCCCATTAATTTGGAAAATGATCGTACATCCCGTAACATTCTGTCAACAGCTTCTATGTGACATGTTGCTCATGGTGCACTCATCCCAGATAATTAATACTGAATCACGAAAAATCTTTGCAATAGAACTATTCTTACTAACATTTCATGTTGCTTGTTCTATAAAAGTTATGTTCAAAGGCAATTTGAAGGTGGAATGTACTGTTCTCCCACCTTTTAATAATGTTGCTACGATTCCAGAAGACGCGACAGCAAAGACAGTTTTCTCTCTGATCTACATTTATCAATAATTAAATGGATTACAAACGTTTTGCCGGTTCCTCCAGGGGCATCAATGAAGAACAGGGTACCATTGTCATTTTGAACACTGTTAATAACTGCGCTGAAGACTGTTCTTTGATCAGGAACTAATTTCGGTAAATTTTCTTTTAGGTATCGATGCACATCACACATACTATATGTATCTCTTATATAGTCAGAACTTTGTGTACTTGGCTCAAGAATACCAAAAATCACGAAGTCGCTTATCACTGAAAGTTGCAATAATGTCTTCTAAAATAATTAATCCTGCATTGAATACATCCACTGAGAATGGTAAATCTTGTTGTCTTCATGCAAACGCTTTTGAAAAAGAATATCCTCACACATGACCTCCTTGAATTCACACCACAAACTGCTTGGATCAGATGGCTGACAGAATACCAATAGTATCGCAAATAGTTCACGAATACGTGATGGTGACTGTGTAAGTACAGCATCACTCAGCGTATGTTTCCAAGGCTCATCATTTTCTATGAGGCCCAGTTTCTTACACGCTGTCTGGTAAGAAGGCTGTATGATACTGTTCACTGTGTTTTAGCATAGCAAAAGAAGTTGGACCACGAATGTGATGTAGAAGCAGACGAAGGTAATAGCATTCTGTGAAGTTTGGATGCACAGTGTAAACTCTTCCAAGAGCAGCATCTCTCCTTACACCCAAATGCCCTGCAACCAGTTGACCACGTTTCCTTCTCTGCCAATTTTTATTTCTCCAGACATAAAATGCAGGCACTTCACAATAAAGCAAAGTTTTGCAAAATCATCATCTTGGCACAGTTTGAAAAAGCCAGTTAATGTTGTCTGAGGAGGATTTTCTAAGACTTGCAGAATATTATGCTGGTTGAAATATACCCTTTGACCATTTTCTAAGTGCAACCGCCAGATGAATTATAGCTGGGTATCTTTCATGAATTGGCAGCTCAAATATTCGCCAGAAGGCTTCCGATGTGCTCACGTAGCGACCATTTATGTACTTTTCAATTTCATTGCAATCATTTTGGACAGTAAAAGTTGCTCGATCATTACCTTTGTTAACATACTTAATAATTTACTTGATTGCTTTCACAGAGTGACAGTATTCTACATTAATATGAGCTGAAAAGCATCTGCTTAGTACTGGTGAATGAAGAACAACCCAGCGATTAACCACTTGTGTATCAGAATGTCTACCCAAAACTGCATGTGACCACCATCTTCAGGCGAACGTCTCCTATAAAGTGGATATCCATCATTGTCTGACTGAGTCTGACAGTGAAAGAGCGTGGGAATCTCTAATTGCATTTACCATTGACCATGCATGGCAATCGTGAATTGTATTCTCCACATGGTCCATGAATCATGTGTTTGGAAACAATTTCGTGAAAAAGAGGGTCTTCTTCTTTATTGGGTATCTCAGCACTAATAATTAAGTCAATTTCCGGTTGTATTTTTCTTTGAAGCCAAAATCAGAATATAAGCATGGGGCAATCCTCTTTTTTGCCTTTCTATTATTGACATATGGCATACAGTTGCGCCAAAAATGTGGTTTTTGGTGATCAAATTCATCAAATTTTGGTATCTCTGATGAAATACACGTGAAATAATATCATGTCTGTCATGAGGATTCTGTCCCAGATACAATTAATGTCTAATTTCTGGCCATTTGGGTTGCATGTCATTGTAATAAAAAGATCAGGGCGACCATGGTGTCTCACGTATGTCATAGCATCCTGGGTTTTCTCATGGAGGTACCTTGGTGAACCAGTGAAAGTAGATGTTAAAATGATCTGCTGTCCAATATATAGTGGATTTACGTTAGCGTCATTGTTAATTGCATCTCGAAGATGAATGTAGTTCTCTGCTCTTAATGTTTTTTTGATATTGTTTGATATAGTTAAGTCTTTCTGTAATAATTTTAGCAGCCATGTCAACAACAAACTGATTCAATAATTGCTGGAACATTAGCAGAAAATTCACTGTACTTCCCTCACCATAAATTTATAAGAATAGTATTGCATGCAAGATATTTTCTTTGAAAGGTTTTGGTTTCCTCTTCCTGAAATTACTTGTGGAATATTAATAGAATACCCACCTTCTCCATTAACAAATATGAGAGGATACTGAAGAGGGTCGTAAGAACGATGTAACTCTGAAACACGCTGTAACCTTCCATTTCTACTGTGCAATACAATATCTCGGTGCCTTTTATCTTCATCCACCAGTAATATAGCCACTTCATTTGTTGTTGGTTGGTTGAAACAGCCTCTGTGATAATTGACAGGGATAATGTCAGCTCGGATAAGGATTTTGTAATCCAGAATACTTGGAACTTTTAATATATTTATTGTGTGTGTGCAACATACTGTGCATCAATTGTATAATTTCTGGATTTAAATTAGGTACAATATTTTGACGCAAAGACATTTGGTCTGCTTCAGAAAGGAAATACACCTGCAGAAATCCAGGGTTCGTTGTTGGAAGTAAACTACCAATGCGATGATAAATTTGGCCCTGAATTTTGAATGTAGGCATGTAAAATCCTTCTTTATGTTCTGTACAACCAAAAGATGTCATCTGAAGAAGACAGTTGTATTGTCTCAAATGGCGTACGAAATGCTTTGATAAAGGATGTTCACCAAGTAGCAGGCTTTTCAAAATGTCAAGAGGCTCCACTAAAGGCCTTAACTTAACTTTCCCATTAGAACAACACATGCTAATATGTTCGAATGCTCGTATTTTGCTCCACAAAACATGCAAACATTTTCCATATGACCAGTCTGAATATGAGAACTACACAAATAATCAAATTAGGGGTCATAATGAAAAAGCTGAGCTGCTTCCTAGGGAATTATTGAAATTGACTTCTCTCCTTGTAGTGTTGTTGTCTTCAGCAAGTCGCTCTTGCGTTTGTGTAGCCGATTCTGAACTTTTATATTCTGCACATCTTTTCGGACTTGAAGTATATTTTGACAAATGCGTCTTCCGTTTCACCATTGTTTTCAACAATTTAGAATTCACAAATTCCTGTAAATAAGAGGTTGTTTTGAAAATATACGATATCTATGTCATGTACATTATTATACATTCTATACTTTTTACTACCTCAACCTAACTCAACTACATTGTATGTTATTGTACTTTTTACTCTCTCAACCTAACTCAACATTATTCTGTATATTATTACTTATTACATGTACATGTACATTGACATTCCTTACCACTGTTGTTACGGCTGACGTTCAAACGATACACAAATGTTCTGAACTAACATTCACGGACATGTGTAAATAGCCGTATTCAAACCCCAGTGAATTTCGTAATAATTCTGGCTGTTGATGAAATGAGCAGTAATCTCAGACATCCTCAGTTTTCACGAAGACTGCGCCTCAGGTGGCGCAAAGCTTAACTATTAACATTGATGCATTCTTGAATCTACAATGTAATGCTAGCCGAAAAATGTCTAGAAAAGTAATTATTTTGTGAATATGTTAAGGTTTATTGTTGTAAATCATAGCCTATGTTACTCCAGACCTTTAAAGGAAGCTAGTACAAAAAGTTTCATCAGTATTGGTTCAGTAGATTCAGAGATTATCGCGCTGTAAGTCAGTGCAGTTCTGTCTTTATATATTAGTATAGATTAGAAACCACTGTTTCAATATGCACATTTCCAGCAGTTTGTAAACACTATTGTAGTCATTAGTAGTCATTAGAGTTTAGAGTCATTTAAAGTGCTTTAAATGACTTCAAACAAAGTTTTTCGAAAACTCTAAAATTTTCTGTGAAAAGAGGTTCAAATTTCGAATTTACAGCAGCGCTTAAACGCCATTTTCTTAAAAACGACTGCAAATTGTTCAAAGAAAAATTGTCATTTAGAACAAGGTTTTGCTGTTCTTTAATATTCTTGAAATAATATTTCCGTTTTACTATTAGTAACAGAAAAAATAAGAAAATCTCAAAAAAATATACTTTTGGCGGCGATAGACGGCGATTGGCAAGAGTATGTGGCAATTCGGAATAGCTTGTCGAGACGAAAGGAAATAGAAAACAAATACGGGAAAGTATGTGCCATCGTGTAGTATCACTAGTTATTTCATATATATCAAATAGGTTTTAAATAATTTCTGAAAGAATAATGTGTATGTGTATGACGAAAGGTCGAATGTAAGAAACGAACAAAGAATAATATAATATTCGAAGCATCTCTCTGAAGCGCAGTAAATTTGCAGTGGTCTATTATGTTTGTCACGAAATTATAGAAAAACTACTCGTATTTTCAAAAATTGAGCATCACTTTACTTGAAGATGTATTTTGATACATACTGTTCATTGAGAAAAAAAAATTGAATAGTAGTTGTAAGAAAACGACGAAAAAGAAGCTCTTGTCAATTCCGAACAGGCTATTATGTGTGTCAAGAAATTACAGAAAAACTACTCGTTTTTTTAATTCAACATGACCTTATTTGAATATCTCTTTCTAATGAGCAAATTTTATTAAGAAAAACAATTGCTTCTTTACCGTTGTAATTGTAGGAAGACGCCGAAAGATTTTTAATTTTTGCAAAATCAGGCATTTCAATGAACATGAAACCTCCCTTCTCTTAAGCTTCCTTTATGCTAAGTTCCCAATTTAATAAAAAAATATTGTGCGCTTTTGAAGAAAAATTGTTTAAAGAAAGTAACAAAATTGCCTGTTTGACACAAAATTTCGCAAAAAATACTCATGTTTTAAATTGAACGTGACCCTTATTTGAAAATCAATTCTCATGAACACTTTTCATTAAGAAAAAAATTGTATTTTCGTAATTGTAGTAAGACGCCGAAACAATTTGAATTTTTTCAAGTTTCGAAAAATCAGTGTTTTCAACCAACATGAGACCTGCGCCATGACCTTCAGACTATTCACAACAAAATTTAGTGAAAATTGTTGCCGCCATTTCTTGAAAATGTTGAAAATGTCCCAGGGGCTTCATTTAAAGTACCCCCCAAATTTAAATATCGGTTAAAATTCATGGGGCCACGAGATCAACCAGATCGATCGGGGATATCTATTTTTGGAGAAAATCGGCTGAACGGTTTAGTCGCTACCGTTGTTCACAGACAGAGAGACCGACAGACTTTTTTCCGTCAATCGATTTTTCGGTATCAAGGTGGATTTTGGCTGCACCACGTGTTAAGGGATTTTTTTTCTAAATTTAGCATCCACTTTTTCGTTACCAGGCCCTATAGTAAGAGTTTTTCTGCTGAAAATTCGGCCGTTTTTTCGCGCAGCATTACATAACTTTCCCTATACTACATATTTACTCCTTATAATGTATATACGTACGTATACGGGAAATTAAAAATTGAGTTGAAATTGACGAAAAATGGAAAGAAAAAAAAGCTTACAAAATTAGTTTGCCATAACGTACAATTATGCCTATATTAAACGGTATTGTTCTAAATAGAAAAGAAAAAGAAATGACATTACATTAAAATTGCGCCCCTGATCATGAGTATTATCAGATTGCAAAGTGGTTGGGTATCGCATCTTTGAGGTCATGTAGGGACGATGTGTGTGTGCGTTTTTTAATAGGAAATAACTCAACGGCAACCTCAGTTGCTTCTATCTGTTCTTTAAAGGTAGATCTTGAAATAAGGTCATGTTCAATTTTTTCGAAAAATATGAGTTTTTGTATAATTTGCGTAAAACGTAAGCAATTTTAAATTTTTTAAACAATGATTTTTCCAAAAACTGCTCCAATTGTTTTCTTTGAAGTTTCTTCTCATATATATCAAAGGACGGCAATAAATATGGTGGTAGTCCCATTTGCGTCTAACTCTCCGTATTTTCTAAAATTACAAAAATTGCATGTGGGAAATATTGGGCTGAGACAATTGTTTATTTGAGCTTCGGCCTGAGTTCATTGCATACGGTGCTTTGTAGCGGTGTGGTATGGTTGACAGTGAGCTAACTCGAAGGATCTGAGATCTATCTCGGTAAGGAAGAAAAATTTTGCTGGTTGAAAACACTTTTGTAGGTTAATGTGGTAGTATAAATAGTGGAGGCAATTAAAAATTATGCAAGAAAGTATATGATGTTCTAGCACCACTAGTTATTATTGTATTATTATTTTATTGTTATTGCAGATGAAGATGAAGACAAAGAGGAGAATGCGAGACTTGGTGTGTACTGGTTGACTAAAGCTTCCGAACAAGGAAATTTGGAAGCAACTGCAATACTCAAACAGTGCCTGGAAACAGGACAAGGTAGGAAATATTAGGTTACGTTTTCTTCAGCTAAAATCCCTACTTTTATTTTCAACATTAGTAGAGTGAATGGAAAAAGCTATTGATAAATAGGAATTTTTGCTCTCACTTAATAGAATCTATTTTAATCAAATCACAAGCTATGGATTATACATAATAGAACTGCCCCCCCCTCTGCACTTGTGACTGTTGAAATAAAAATGTGTGTGAATTGTAAGAGTGCCTTTCACATTTTCCACTATGATGTTAATTTTAGTCGATGCACTTTTGTACTTGTTTATTATTTGTATTTTCTTCTTGATTGCAGGTATAACTGAGCACAATTTTTTGGAAGTGAAAACATGCCTAAACACCCCGCAAGATGAAAAGTTAGCTCGTAGGGCAGCTCGTGTAATGTTTTCATGGTAAATTCAATTTCAAAAAAATAAATATTGAAGAATTTTTCATACAAAATACATTGATTTCAGCCAATTAAGACATTTAGTGACAACACTTTCGCACTTTTTATTACACCTCATTCTCTCCCATTCCCTCCCTCCCCCCTCTCCCTCCTCTCTCTCTCCCTCCCTCTGTCTCTCCTCTCTCTCTCCCTCTCTCTGTCCCTCCCTCTCTACTCCGTTGTTACCTGATTCTCTACCTCTCCTTCCCTCTTTTCCGCCTTTTATCTCCCACTAATTCAGGGTTGTCCAACTGGCAGCCTGTGGGCCACATGCGACCCACAGTACCATTTATTGTTGCCCCAAAAGGTTTTTTGTCAGAAGTTAAAGTTCACTGCGTCCACATCAAGCGAGAACCTCACGCTTAGCACATGCTTCCCGTTGGGGTTCATGCCCCCTTAATGTGACAATAGGTTCCAGTTTAGATTTAAGAATTTTTTTTCTAGTAAACTAAGATATTCAAACTCATACCAATGTGTTTCACACATGGTCCCATTCCCCCCTCCCCTGTTTCAGAGTAGCTGGGCAAAGAGTCGAAATCAACAATATGGAAAAGTCAGGTGGATTGCCTGAGTCATGAAAATATGGCCTGCAACCATATTAAAGGTTTTAGTTGTAGCCCTTGAGCCCTTGCAAGTTAGACACCCCTACACTAATTCGTTCCTCTTTCCTGCTCCTTCTCTCCTCCAACCCTGTCTCACTTGACCCTTCTTCTCTGCCCCCTCTCCTATCCCCTTCCTCCCTGTTTCTTTTCTTTACCTGTATGTATTAAAGTATTAAGTCATAGAAACAATTTCATGTGAATCCACAGAAAATGGTTTATGTGAATATTATAAGAAATAATTATTTTTTCTCCAGTCTTTCTGATGGGCAAGATTTTATAACCACAGAACAGCTCCAGAAACAAATAGAAATAGCTGAAAGACAAAATTCAGGTGCCCGTCGCAAAGTAGGAAAACAACAACCCCAACGTATTCTAGGAAGTAATGAATCAACTGAGAAGGCAGAGAAACACCTGTGAAAAGGAGAGTGCGGGTAATAGTGATGGAACATCAGCTCAAAAGGATTCACTGTTTTCCAGTAAAGGTACGATTTCTTTATATTTAAATGTAAGTCATAAAAATGAAATGTCTTATGTTGTGTTTTGCTTCTATCTTTCAGAAGAGAGTCCCAAAAGTAAAAATCTTTGTTCTCCCATGTGTAAAAATTCATTGTAGCTAAAGGTGTAGAGCTTGAAGCGGATGAAACAAAAGGATACTGATATCTTCATTAACTTACATGTGTTCACAGATGTGTTAAGAAGACCTTATTTTTTATTTGCAATTCTTTAACTTACTAAGTAAAACTTGTAGTCTCCTCAGAGAGACAGAATCATCTCTGGCCCATGTCTGGAGATAAAAGATAAGATTACATATCTTCCTATGTAATACATTTATGAGGAAGTCAAAAGAAAAGTGATGATTTTAACCCATTAAGTCCCAACGTTGCGTAAACGCAACATTTAATACATATATTTTTTAAATAAAATGATTCGATACAAATTTGTTCTGTAGCACTTTCACACTAAGAATAAATATTATTGTTTCAGTTTTTGTTGTATTCATTCATATTCTAGCGTAAATCTGCTTTTGTTGAATTTTCAAACTTGGAGATTTTATAAAGGATTGTGACATCGATATTCAATTATTAATATAATTATTACAAAATTTTCTTTTTTACAATATATTACTCGACAATCTTCCTTGAACCTTCTATTATCATTTTAGAATATTTATTATGAAGATAAGTTCATACATTGCTTATTATTGATCAATTACAATAATGTTGCGTTTACGCAACTTTGGGATTAGCGGGGTATACGATCTTAGCATGATAGAACAAATGCAGTTCCATTGTAACCTCACTACCGTGTCATATTTCCGTCTCTGATATAATTATCTCTTCTTGTAAATACAGTGCCTTATCTTGCATTGTTGCATCTCGTTCATCTGTGCTCAGTACACATTTTGCTTTCTGTAACGTTACACGGCACAGATTTACTGCACGAACAAAATTTGCAATTCATTTTTTGCTACTGGCACGATTCGCGAGAACCGTACTGCAAAATGTATATTAGAATCAATCTCAACAATGAAGAAAAAGGAAAAAGCCTTTTATGATTTTGCTTTCGAAGAAGAGTCGAAGTAATGATGGTTAGGTGGAATGACAACTCCATTGTTACAGTTGCTATCAACAATGGCACCATTCAGCCCTTGGCAAATGCCAAAAGATACAATAGGAAAGAGAAGAAGTCTGTTTCTGTCCCACAGCCCAACGTAATTGCGAAGTACAATAAATATATGGGGGGCGTTGATTTACATGATAACGCCATTGCAAATTACAGAATTCGGATGAGAAGCAAAAAATGGTGGTGGCCTCTATTTACCAACTTGATTGACTGTTCAATAGTAAACTCATGGAAATTATACAATATTTCAAATGAAGATAAAATGTCGCAGCTAGAATTTCGTTCTCATTTGGCCATGATCCTAATTAAATCAGAGGAATGTGCGAAAGGAAGTGATCACAATAATGAGACAATGAATCCCCTGGAGCTTGAAAAATCACATTATGGTCGACCCTCACAATTCCCTTCCTAACGAAGTACGGTACGATGACGTGGGTCACGTGATTATAGAAGAAGAAAATAAGGTCAGAAGAAGGTGCAGAATGTGCAAAAGCACAACAATTTTCAAGTGTATAAAGTGCAATGTACATCTGCATTCAACCTGTTTTCAGTCGTTTCATGACAAGAACCGATATACCTCAAGTCCCAAAGTTGCGTATACGCAACATTTCGTTGTACAATAACTAAGAGTTAGAAAAATTTGTAAACGTGTTTTTTATGCTTTCTACTGTAATTTTTTATTAAATACAAAATATTATTTAAAAAATATTATTATTTCAATGCTTGGTCCTTAATGGGTTAAATAAGTGATTTCAAGCATTTTATGTGGCATATTATTAACCATTTATACTGGGGGGTTCACTTTTTATTTCTGAAGTGGCTTCTGACACAGGTTAAAAATAAAACTCACAAATTTTTCTGTAGTCAAAGTTAGCCTAAACTTATGCAAGAGAACCTTGGTCTGGCCAATGGTAAAAGTTCATTTTTATGATGAAAAACACATTCAGCCAATTTGTGACAATCTGCTTGCAGGTCACCAAGTCACTGAGAGGTTCCAGCATTTGGCCATGGAAATAACACTTAAAATAATTTTGATTCTAACCACCTGAAATTTTAAACATATTTTTGTCAAAAACATATGCATTGATGTTCCCTTTTCCAGCCTTCCCACACTGCACCAACATTGTCCCTCTCCCTTACTCCCCACTCATTAGGCAAAGAATAAAACAAAAGATCAACATATTCACTGGGTATTATGGAATAAATGTTTATCTTATAATGACAACTTGAGAATTTTTCTTTGATTTCAAAGAGAGGTGACAATAGGCACAAAAATATGGATATTAAAGTTAACTATAATACAAGTTATTGATATCGGAAATGGCTTTTTGATAAGATCAGCATGGCAGTCAAAATTAAACAAAATTACTAATTAAGTGATTAGAAAGGAAATTAAGAAGACTCACTAACATTGGATTATAACAATTTTAAGTATTATTATTAACAGTTGGTTTCAATGCAGGCAGAGGTGTACCTAAGTATTCAGGCGCCCATGGCAAGCATAGAATTTGCTCCCCTGTGGGGATGATTGAAATTAAGGTTGTTGTTATTTGTTTTAATGGGTATACTGTAAATAGCACCCCTAGTGAGTGGCGCCCATGGCACATGCCATGCCTGCCATACTGTAGATACGCCACTGAATGTAGGGAGAACAAACATTGACGGTATCTTTACATTAAAAAATTTAATGGAGAAACATGCTGAGAGAGTTAGAGCTATCCATATGGTATTTGTAGACTTACAGAAGGTATACAATACACTGCCATTAAATAAGTTATGGCCAGCCATGAAGAAAATGGTATCACTAAAGCCTTCATTCTTGCTTTAAAGCATTGTATACTGGTAATTACTTTTCAGTCAGAATCAGGAAAAGACTTTCTCACGAATTCCTCCAATGTCCGAATGTACACAGATGACACTGTCAAACATTTTTTCTTTAATTTTTATTTAAATAGATAGTTTCTTTTTTAAATTGTGGTATATTAATTATTGTGAAGTTTCATTATGTTTCTTGACCTTGTTCCAGTGAGATATAAAGGAAGGCATTCCAATTTGTTTTGAGAGACATTAGTGAATTATTCTTTTATTCATGTATAACTTTTGTTGTGAATCCATCTCCATAACGTCTTGTCCTTTTCAGATTGGACTTCTCGAGATGAAGATTCTGGCCAAAAAGTGACAGAAGATCATTTGGTGACAGCTGCATCAAATTATGCACGTGGAGAATTGCCTCTTATGCACAGAGTTTTAACTCTTAGTCAGCGTGGTAACCAGGCTGTTGATTCAATGCATTTTTTGCATCGCAGTCTTCTACATCCATTAAACTCTCTTCACTCTCTCTACATAAATGTAGTAGACTTTATTGTGAAAAATGGATCTGCATTTCTTTCAACTTTATTTCCATCAGCACTTTCTCATGTTCAGACTTTATTAATTTTATTGGTCTACTCTTTGTGTGGAACAGAAAGTCTTCTTTTATTTATTCCGATGATAGCATATTGCATTTCCTTCATTGTGATGGTAGTGTCTACTTTTCAGATGATACATAGAAAACGAGAATTCCATGATTTTAGAAAATGGTCTTGCTTATTTATTAGTTATAGTGGAGGTAACTTAAACCCAGAAGAGGCTGAGTATCAGTATTGTAGTAAGAATTTACGACCTTATGTTCATTTTTTCCTGGCTTTGCTTGTGAATCTTTTAATATATCCTGTCGTAGCAGCATATTGGACTCCACAAACAGAACTTACTGTTATAGCTTTCTTTCTTACTCTTTTAACATTGTATGCTTTTATGGACAACAGGCAATTCCCTGACTTTTTAGCTCTTTTTTCATTTGCAGTAAATATTCTGGCAAAATATCCTTATGAAACTGATGCAGTGGTAACACAAGGTTGGCGATTTTTGGATGTTAGAATTCCTACTTTTGCTTCATATGTAGTAGGGAATGGTGTGGAATTTTGTTTAAATTTTAGAGCCGTATTTTATTTACTTATTCCAGCCATTTTTGTAAAGATGGCATCTCGAGATAAGTGGCGTGGAACCTACAAAACACTTATTCCTCATTGTGTGACTCTGTCATGGTGGCAAGTGGCAGTTATCTGTTCTCAGGGTGCAACATGGTATGCATTGATCCGCAGTACATTAGCAATGGTAGGATTGATTTTAATTGTCCCTCTTGCTGGTCTAGGGATGATAGTACTTCCTGTTTTTGCTGTTGGAAAATACCTTGCAAATTCTGCAATATTGCTTCGAGTTTTGTCATCAGTTGCCCTTGCATCTGTTCCACTTGGAATAGCATTGTATTTAAAGAGGTGGAGACTGCAAGGCTATACAAGAGCAACAGTTGAAAGATTTATTGCAAGAACACAGGTTAGCTTTTCATATTTTATCTGTAAATAGCAATTGGGTCATTCTGTACAAAACCTCAGGGATTCTCAAATCTGTTAAAATTTACATGTTCTATTAACGTCAACTATACTGCGAGCAAAACTTCTGCCGACTTGACAGCCGGGAGTGTGGGAGAGCGATGTTGCCACTTACTCAGGTGGCAGACACGTGTTCATTCTTGCGTCTGATCAGCTGTTGAGGCATACATGTCCTGCTTATTGTATTTTTGGTAGAACTGTAATAATGACACTAGTTTATTTGATGAAATTCTGTTACATAATTTCATCGTAGTCCCTTACACTATAATCCTGCCAAAACAAGGAATAACGAAACATTTTTGCATAACACACACAAAGCAGATGAAAGTAAGTACAGTGAGACGCTGTAAGTACAGTAAACGTCGGCAACTATGTAGTGACTTCATCATAATTTGAAGCCTCTGATTGGATAAAGAAACCCCCTCTCCCCTGTCAGCCTGGAGCTGTCAAGTCAGCAGAAATATTACTTGCAGTATAAAGAACTTTTTTTTTTATTTTGCCCCAGAATTATCATTTTGGAAATTAAAAGTATTTACATTTTTTCAATTTTGTAGAACAATGTAATTATCTACTGATCATTGAAGACTATACTTGATTTCTAGTAAAAGCTAAATATCCTTTCATTATATATATTTATAAAATTGCATGAATATTGTATTGATTTTAATTTGTCTGTAAATTAGTTTCCTATTTCATACCTGTGATTTGGTGGTTTGAAACCAACAATAAGAAAGTTGTCAAAAGTTCAGTTTTATGTATACAAATTTTCAAAGCGGCTTTTTTCTAGGTTACTCGGTGATGCAAATCATTACATGCATCTTACATGATAACTAGGGGGCAGATTTTGATCACCTAAAACATTGCCAAAAATGACCAATAAAATGCTGTTAAAATGTTTGGAAAATGACCTAAAAACAAAGAAAAATTATGCAAAAAATGTATCAACGTACTTCAGATGGACACCAGCTGTTGTATATGATACAGATGCAATCGGGGCTTCTTCCTTTTGTTCAAGTGAACCCAGCTTGCAACTGTTGGTTTGGACTGTTCTTTAAAAGAAAATCTCTGCCTTTATTTATCGCTATATCGGCAGAACTCTCAATAACACCGATAGGCGTCCCAGGGACCTTAGATTACATAGTACAGTAATCCCTCGATATCCACGGTTTCACTATTCACAAGTTCCAAACATTCACGATTAGAGAAATGCTACTGGTTCAACATTCGCGAGTGCGTCATTTGGTCGTACTACATTTTCTTTGAAAGTGAGCACACTTAATTTTCTTTATCATCATTACATCATCATCTGGGAAATGAACTCGGCAAAACTTGGAGCTCGAAGTAGAACTTTCTTCAAAAATTTCACAGATGAAATGTCAATTCACATTTATAGAATAACACAATTGTAAAATAATTCAATTCAGTTGCATCGCAATTAGAGGTAAGAATTTTGGCCAAACGAACAGAAAAGACAGTCAGAATCTGTGCAGCTCTCATTACAATGAGCTCATTGTAAAGAAGCTTCGGGAAATCATCAGTGAAGAAAACCTCTTCGACAGTAATAATGAAGTAACAGAAGTGAAACTGCGTCCTGGAGCAACTTCAATGTCAAAACTGTTGATGGCGTTCCAAAATCAACAAGCTCTGATGGAAAGGGCATTGGAATGTGATCTGAACGTAGAAATAACTTCAAAATTTAAGAGAGAATAGAAGCAAGAACTCTTCCAAATTTGGATATTAGAATAGCGAGAAAGGTGATGAAACAAAAAAGTTAGCAAATCCTATATCCAATCATTTTCAACAATAAGTTTGAAACATTATTTTATTTCTTCATTTTGGAATGTTAATTGTGAATTCTGTTTGTAGTAGTGCAGGAACCTAATCCACCTTTCTTCATTAAAAGATAGACTTACATTCACAGATTTAACATTCGCAAGGTTTTAGGGGAACCTAACTCTTGCAAATGTTGAGGGATTACTGTACTCGCAATGGCTGACATTACAATACAAGAGCGAAGAAATTGAATAGGCTACTCAGGAATTCTGTGGTGAACATTTGTTGCATCTCATAAACATAGTTTGAAGCAAGTAATTAAAATGATATTAAAATCCATGAAATCAGTGAAAAATGCATTAAATATGACATAAAAAGGTAAAAAATGACTTAATGCAAAAATATGACATAAAAATATGTAATTTCATTTTGATACAACGTAAAATGAATTTCTATACTAAACGGCATTGTTCTAAAGTGAAAACAAAAAAAAAATGACATTTCATTAAAACCCACCCCCTAGTGATAACCTTGTAATGGTGCTTTTAGTTGATGATAGCTAGTTATTACCAGTGTCATGCAAAACAAACACTGGGATAAATAGTGTTAGCAATCATACAATGCAAATAATATCCTAATTTGTATTTTGTGTGTTTGCATAGGATAATTGTTAATAAGACAGAAGAAAACTGATTCAAAGACTATACATTCTGATCCATGTTTCAATCTTTTTTATTTACGGTATGGGAGAAATATGTTTAAAAATTTAAACCGTAAGATGAGTATAGAATGTTAGTCTCTGCTCTTATCTGTAAAACGTTCCATGTTGTCGTAGAATTTATTTATTTGTGAGCATTCATTGATTAAAAAGAGCTTGTCTTTTTAATTTACCCTCCCTATAAATGATAAAATATTTGTGCAAATGATGTAGAATATTTCTTGATACGATTTTTAAACCACACAGAAAAAATGAAACAATACATACAACGCACTTCACTAAGGTGTTTATTTACTTCAATTATTTCTCCCGCAAAGTAAGCTACGTTCCGTTACATTTGCACAAAAGTATATCTTTTCATTCCAAGATCTGTAATTATCTAAAATTATATCTTTTTCATTCCTTCTCCTGAATTATCAAGAAAGGTTTAAAAAGGAAAAGAAATATTGTTAATTTTAATTGCATTGTTAAAGGTCATATTCTAAAATTTGTAGGTCACAAATGCAATTTTTAAAAGCATATTTCCAGATTTTTTAGGGCTTAAAAATTCTCTCCGTACTTATTTTGATAGGGGTTGTGATTTTGAAAATATTGTTCATGACTTGACGGGATAATGTAGCAATTTTAAAAATCAATAATGAAAATGCTGAAAATAGGATTATCACCATCTTTTTTACCGTCCTTTGATACATATGAGGAGAAGTATGTATCAAAGAAAGTTACACTTAGTTTCAATTAGTTTCGCAAATAAGACAAACTAGCTCCTAAAACAACCAAATAATTCATGGGAGCAAGTGGGTATGTTTACGTATCATTTTGGGAAGAGTATTTTGTCGCATTATTTCTAAATTTGCATTTTTCAAAAATTCAGAGAGTTCAATGAAAATCAAACCTGCACCATTCTTTAAGGGTTTCTTGTTCTATCTGCAGAAAATATGTAGAACAGTTTTTTAGATTTTTAAGAAATGGCATAAGTTTCAAACACAGATTACGCAAAAAATACAAGATTTTTTAAAAAACTTTACCTTTCTTATACTTCAATTAAAACATTAAGTATATTGACACTCCCAATTAGAAGACAGTGTCACAGCTGACCAAGTCCCAATGGACTTAATGTTTCAATTGAAGTGTAAAGTGCTGATGCCGATACTCAGTGGCTGAGTTCACTAAGGCAGTAGTGTTGTAGCGATCGAAGGGTCGCAGGTTAAAGTCCTGCCTTGGGCTAAATTGTATTTGTGTTTATCCTTTCACCTCCTGTCACCACCATATCATGGCTTCTTCACAGTTGCCATAACAGTTAAAACCCAATAGTAGTCGCTATTGACCGTGATGTTGACGCAACCTTAAATAACAACAAAAAAAAAATGCTGATCTTTTAGAATAGTTTTATTTTTAAGACCAATATCTTCAATTTTGTAGTTTTGTAACATTCACTTTTTGCAATTTTCGAAAATATGAAGAATATGAAAAAAATGGAATTGGCACCATATTTTTTACCATCCTTTGATGTATAAAAGAAAAAATTTGGAGCAGTTTTTGGGGGGAAAAATTGTTTAAAAAAATAAAAATTGCCCATAATTCACACAAAATTACGCAAAAACAACTCACATTTTTTAAAAATCGTTCATGGCTTGATTTCAAGATCTGTCTTTAAAGAACCGATTTCATTAAGAGGGAAAATCTATTACTTGAGCATTGTAATTGTAAGAAGACACTGAAAGAAATTAAAAGAAAAATCTTGCAATTTTCGAAAAATTTTAAGAAAGGGATTTCAACAAAAATGAAACCTGCTTTATTCTTTTAAGTGTCTTTTAAACCATCCGAGGACAGTTTAATCAACAATTTGGAGCTATTTTCGAGAATTGTTTTTAAACATTGTTGAGGCTTAATGTACTGTACCCCCAAAAAAGCAAAATATTCATTATAATCTCAGTGGACCTTGAATTCATTTAATTCAATCAACAAATTTGGAGATAATTGGCTAAACAGTTTAGAAGCTAGCGTTGGCCACATACTGGTGTCAATCTATTTTTCAGTGTCTGGGACCCACAAAACATATATTCTGACTACACAACGTATTTCAGGAAATAATTTACTACACTTAGGAACAACATTTATCCACTTTTTCATTACTAGGGCCCAGGAGTAAGAGTCATTCTGTCGAAAATTTACCGTTCTCCAGTGCGTGTTTACAATACTTTCTCTTCTTACAAAGGGCGAGAAAGTAAAAATTACTTTTTTATGCACATGTAGACTTCAATGTGTGTTGTTCAATGTTATAACATTGAATCTACGAATCTGAATATACTGGCACCAATTGTTTCCATACCATTAAAATATATCAACACACTTACTCTAAGAAGTTTAAATTATAGGTAAAATTATAATCCAAGAATTTAAAACACATCAACAAAAAATAACAAATATAGCATTTCCTAAATAATCGTATTAATTACAATAAAAGCCACAACCAACAAATCTAAAACTAAATTTTGAATGATAAGATTATACAGATGTCCAAAAATTGTTTGAAAAATGAAAAATTGTTAAGCAAAAAATATTTTCAAGCAAAACAAAAAACCATGTCCCATTTCTACATTCAAGAATGTGTTCAATATTTCTTACGAATAGAATGTGAAACGCTTCAAAGAATGGCGCAGGCCTTTTTTCATTAAACTTCAAAAATTGCAAAATATTTTCAAAAATTCCAAAATTGAAACTACGTGCCATGAGAAGAATTCTCTGAGAGCAGGAATAAATTGAGAGAGCAAAAAAATAATATTATTTTAATTATAATTTACTATTGAATATCGCTATATAAATTTAATGTTTACTTTATTCTACTTGTCACCTTTGTAATAGTAAGAATGGGCTACTTGATTATCAAAATAATTACAGATATGCATTGCAGGTGCTTTGTTCAAATTTGTGTGGACTTTTTTAAGGGAGGGCAGAAATTGCTATATCATAATATTACATAACCATTCCCATTAATGTGATAACGTATATGCTGTTGTAGCGCTCCTAGTTATTACATTTACAAACAATTTTGCTTAATATTGTCTTTTGCAGATCATTGTGATGATTGCAGCTGCTGTTTTTCTCCTTATGCCTCTTGTTACTGAATTGAGTATCCAGGATGATGATAGTTCAGATCGGTTTCCACAGGGAAGTTTGTCATGGGAACAGTACCTTAATTATTGTCACCAACCAGCATGGGAGCGAACCTCAATGGCAACAGTTCAGTTACAATGTGCTCAGCTGGCAGGAACACCTGTCAGTTGGGATGGCTACATTTCGCAAGTTAAAATACGAAGCATAAGCAACACTTTACAAACTATTGTTGGCAAATTGCCAAAATTGGCTCGAAATATTTTAACTTGTTATTATGGAGAGCCTTATAATGATAATTGTGATGACAATTTGACAGAATCACAATTCAGGCAGTGTAAAATTATTAAGGAACTTAAAACCAAACATTCAAGATGTCACCTAGAAGGATGGAACAAGTAAGCATTTTATAATTGGTTGTATTGTGCAACAAAGGCAGAATGGCCAATATTTCCAATATCTTCATTTGAAGTTCAGTAGTACTAAATGATAGTGGAAAATGTTTACAATTTATCATTGATTTTGTCTGTATTTTAGGAGCCTGGAATATATGTAGAAATGTATGCATTTGTTAATGGAAAAAAATTGAAAATTGTCATTTTATGCCGAAAAATAAGTTTTTAAATGTTCTATTGAAATTAATTGTGTAATAATCAATATAAAAATTGTTTTTCAGGTATGAATTTGAAGTCCATGTGAAAATGAAGTCTGGAATGTGGGGTACTGCAGCAGAAATCTCACTCATTGCAGACAATTCATTTCGCAACTTCACCCTTGCTCTTAGGCCTGGAGACAGAGTTTGGTTTACGGGCACTCTCTTGAATGATGGGAAAGGAGACAATTTGCTTGGAGGACAAACACCTCAAATTGATTTGTTAGAAATAGGATGTTTGGGGTGTCATGTTAGTGAGATAGCAATTCACAAAAAGATACCAGTTTCATTTGATGCAATGTCGCTATTGAGTTATGTGTATGTGGGAATAAAATCTGTTTTGAATTTTGTGTTCAATCCTTTAGTAATTTTTAAGTGAAGTGCTTCTGGATAATAATCTTGATGAGTTGTCTTCTGAATTTTTGCAGTTTCTCTATGATTACTATTAGAGAAAAATATTTATTTAACAGCATAGAGACTTAAACACTAAAGCTCTTTTCTTTTGTTCTCTCTTTCTTCCCATGCACAAGTACTGAATTTGCTTTATTATTAGTCAGTGATATTGTAAATACATAACATCTTATTTTCATGAGCTGTGTAATGTGTAAATAAATGTGAAATTTGTAAATAGAACAAAATATATGTAATTATATAAATACTACTGAAAATATAGTTAATTCATTTACATTTAGCTAAAGTGACCAGGCATTGTCCTAGAATATATTTATCAGAATCATATTTAGCCAGTGTTGGTAGCCAAACTGCTCAACCACACTCCATGAAGTTAATGGATCTCCTAATAACAGAGGTTAACACATTTTTACGGTTGAGCTACTTTTTATCTTGAGTTTTCAACAAAATATGTGGTTGGTAAATTCAGCGCTTTGTGACTTTTAATATTTACTCTTATTCTACACATTGAAAGAGAAATAGTCATATACACTGAAATTTAACTACGATTTTTTCAAATACTACTAACAGGGCAAAGGCCCGTCATTTTGACAGGTATTATGTTTTTATCTAACACCTTTGACATCCTATCAGAGAAAAGTAAATAAAACTGTGATTGTTAGTACATTGCATCAAAATGTAACTATTGATGAAAAGAGCTCTGAGGAACTTACAGAGACTGTACATTTTTATAACGAAACTAAATGTGATGTTGTCAAACTTGATCAAAGGCGCACATATAAATGCAAGAACAAGTCCATAAACTGCAATAAATATGTATGTGGGTCATGCACCTTTTATACTTCTTCCCGCCGCTTTGAAGCTTTGGAGGGTTTGATTAATTAAAATTTACTGACGATCAAGAACTTCATAAGATAAAAACGAAAACCCTTTTATTTATGTTAAATAATAATGTTATCTATAAGAAAAATCTTACACAACAATAATATTCTTTAACAATTCAGGAGTTGGAGTTAAAATCCAAACTACTGTATGCAGTAAACATCCTACCCATTGAAATGACGGGTTCGTCATGCTAGATAGAAAGAAAATCGCCTTCCTCCAATGTTAAGGAGTTGAGGGCCCTTGAATAGGTGACTGCCTGGAAAGCCCAGATTCTAACAGCACAAAGCCCCTTGCCAATAGTGATAAAAGGCAATGATGTGACAAAATAATTATGTCCAAAAGGAATTACTCCATGTCCAATACCGAAGAGAGACTTGGAACACAGAGAGTAGCAGGAATCAGAATTAATTCTACATACATGGTGAAAACTGCTGTTTTTACATTCTCGCCTTTACTAATGGAAGAAGAGAATGTAATCGTGCTCTGGAAAACAGCGAATTTTCAAACGCATAACTCTTGATTGTTGGTCCCTGGTAACAAAAGTGGATAAAACCATTTGCTAAATAAATAAAATATCCTCTAACACTTGGTGTAGCCCAGAAGTGTATTTAGGTAATCAGGCACCCATAGCCACCATAGAATGTGCGCCCCTGTCAGAATACTCTAAATTAGGGTTGTTGTTATTTGTTTTAGTGGGTGTACACTGGAATAAGATTGTGATTGTTTTAAAAACGTTTCACAAGGAATTTATCTCCAAAATTTGGTCTGCTTTTAATTTCCTTTTTTGTTTTTAGGGATTAAGATAGTAAAGAGAGAATAGCAATTCATGTTATTAATATTTACTTACATTCATATTAAAAGTGTCATTAGGGTCATTCCATATTAAATCAACACAGTCATTTTACATCACCATCTCAGATTCAGATGAAATTTGACACATTGGTAGTATGAATGAAGAATAGGAAAACTACAAATTTTGAGTAAAATATTTCCACCCGTTTGTGAAATACAGCCATGTAAAATTTTGCAAAATTGGGTTCCCGAAAATTTTTAAATTGATGTAGAACCTCAGCAAATTAAGATAAGAGAGCTGGAACATGTGCCATTTTGCAGCTTTCTTTATGGCCTTTTATATGATATACAACTCAATAGGGGTTGCGTTCAAAACGTTTTTCAAATTTGAATTTAAAATTTTGATTTTGAGTTTTTTCAAAATGCTCATCTTCAAAAAAATTGAAAAAATTCAAAAATATTCGTTATATGTTTCCAAACAGATGGTGCAAGTTTAAAAATGGGACTGCAATGGGTTCATATGATAATCTTTACTTAAAATGCACAATATTTACTTACACTAGATTTTACTGATTTAAAATGCATTTTATTTTAAATTATAAGCCCTAATATGTACAAATTATCAATTTAGTGTTTTTGTTGGCGAGTGTGTTGTGTTTTATTGTTATGATTATTATTATTATTATTATTATTATTATTATTATTATTATTATTATGCAGTTTGTTTTAATGTTTATTTTCTTTTATCATAAGGACAAATACACCGGCTATACAACACCAATGCGTATTTATCAACGTCTTTTTGTTAGGAATTTACATCTACCCTACTCCCATAAACTTTCAAGTTATTCCAGTTGTTGAGATGACCACAGCCTTCTGCAGTCTTATGAATATTCACATTAATATTCAGGTCTTTTAAACTTTGGAACTGTGTCTTGGGAATTACTGCGGTTCTGGAGATGACAATGGGGATAATTCTCATGTGGTCCATATGCCACTGTTTCTTGATACTTTCAACCAGCGGAGCATATTTTGAGATCTTCTCGACATACTTCTCTTGAAGGTTTTTTGTGTTTGGTGTGGCTATGTTGATCAAGAAGACTTGCCTTTTCGTCTTGTCTCCTAGAACCAAATCAGGCCGGTTGTGAGTGATTGTCTGGTCTGTGAGACTTGACCTGTCCCAATGAAGTTGGCATTCATCATTTTCGAGAACATTGTTAGGTACGTATTTATAGTAGGGTACCTTGCATTCTATAAGCTGGTGTTGGTAAGCAAGCTCTTGATGCAGGATCTTTCCAACTACATCATGGCGTTGTTTACAACCAGTTCCCGAGAAATGAGTGCATCCAGATGTAATATGGTGGATGTTTTCCTGTGTCTGGCATCGTATGGATGCTAGACATCTGTCATCTTGTACCCCAGGATCTCTTACTATTGCTTTCAGATAACTTCTGGTGGATATGACTTGATCTTGTATTGCAAGCATAGTGCCTTCCGTCTCTGGGAACATCTGACCTGCTATTAGCCAGTAGTTCGACGCTTTCATATCGACATGATCTTGACTAATTGCATACAGATGATTTCCATGCAGAGGCTTGCCCATCCAAGTTTCCAGTTCTTGCTGTTCTGTATAAATATTTCCGTTGTAATCTAGACAACTTAATTTCAACGGTGTACATCCATCTGCTAAACAGACAGCACGATGTAGTGTAGATGTTTCTGCTTCCTTGTGAAAGAACTCTCGTAGAGATTTTACATGTTGAGACTGTTGTTGTTGTTATTATTATTATTATTATTATTATTATTATTATTAACCGCAGAACTTCATGCAATTGCATACTTTTACTGGCTGTGCATATCGAAAGGAAATATATACAACTTTACCTATCACCAAAAATAAAACAAATCTACCCTATATTTATTTTGCATGTGTGCAATTTTTTAGTTTAACTGCGTATTTTAATGTGTGCGATATATTTAAGTGCATATAATCCAGGTTTTTGTGGAGAAGTGGATCGAAGTCAGATCTTTTCGGGTATTTCTCTTTCAACTTAGAAGTGGCTTTCTTCTGACAACACGGGTATGGAAATTGAAACTCCTTAGTACCCTTCGCACGGTGTCAGGATTTATTTTCTTGCCAATTCCATTTTATAACTGTGGGCTAACTTTTGGTGCATTAATACGAGGGTCGTTCTTTATTATTTTCACAACAAGATTCCAGAAAGTCTTCGGACGTTCTCCTCCGGGTTGCAGTTCAATCACCTACTCATTGATGTACCATACCATGGGATGATGTCACTCACTGTGTTTTCTTCATTAATGGCATTTTGCAAAATTTTGGGCATCATTAACCCTTTGCATGATGGTAAATACCCAGCTGACGCTACTCAAAGTTGGTGTTCTATTCTCAACGATTCATTTCGCTTAAATGTTTAGGTTCCTACGTATCTGGTTCATCAACTGAAAGGTGGCCTTGATTTGTTTTATTTGTGGTGATAGGTAAGTTATATACATTTTCTTTCGATATGCACAGTCAGTAAAAATATGCAATTGCATGAAGTTCCGCGGTCTAATAATAATAATAATAATAATAATAATAATAACTCCACCTAGGGAGTACACGACCTTGGAGTTGGTGGTGGAGCTTGAGTACCTCCATGAGCCTGAGAGCTATGTCAGTGGTAGCCTAGCTACTGGTAGGGTCTCCCTTGCTGAATAGGTTGAAGGTGAGGGGTCCGACGAAGAAGTACTCCATTTTGAGGAGTGGGAAGTAAGTAGAGAGGGAAGGGTCATGAACCTTTGGACTTCCTGTTATCGGCCCATGGAGGGTACAGGAGAGAAACTGGGTTGGCACACCAGGCCACTGATTAGAGTGGAGGCCCGAACCTTGCATTAGCCAGCGAAGGAGGCTGCCTTCAGCAGTCAGTGAAAATCCCGTAGGGTTTAGTAATGCCGACTGGCGATCAGAGGGACCCCTTGCTGGACCCTGCGGGGGGATGCCCCGAGGCCACTATGGGTGGCAGTAACGGATCGCAGGAAACAACCCAAATGTTAAGTGTGATCTGCGAACTCCAACTTGCTACCTGCGAATCTTCACTTGAAACCAATGAGCAAAATGAATAGAACAAGCAATGTAATGAACCTTAACGTGCCTTGTTCTACCAATGTCCCATACCTGCTCAGGAACCGAGCTAATGTCACCTTGTCGACATCTGGCCATCCCACGGATGTTAGTCCCAGGGACCCAGAGCCGGCAGTAGCTCGAAGCCATCGTGAGAGATGGACCCGGGATGAATTAATGGAGGTGATGTGGTGCTTTTACTATGCAAAAGCGAAAAATGGGGGCTCAGAAATAGAAGTTTTTAAGATATGGAGAGAGCGGAACCCAGATATGAGACCTACCCTAGACTCAAAGAAGCTTCCCAGCCAACGACGATACATACTCAGCAATGGAAAATTCACAGCAGAACAACTTGCAGACATCCAGAGAAACGCAGAGTATGTTCATCAATCAAACCATCCACATGACGAACATTTAGAACCATCTAATATCCCTGAAAACGATGATCCACTTCAAGGTTCATCTTTTCCAAATGAAACATCCGTCAGTGGTGAAAATTCATCTGGCCATGAGTCACACGATAAGGACATGATGCGGGACCTCCTCCGACGCGAGATAGAACGAGTTCGTCTGCTTCCATTCGAATCTCGTGCACCGTTGAGGAGAATTTACGAAAATGCTAAAGCTAAGAGAGTGATAGAAACAGCGAATTCTGTCTTAAATGAGGTTGTACAGACCTCAAGTAGAGATCTAGATATTACTGAAATCAATCACATCGTGTATGCAACTGGATATCTAGTATCTCAGATAATCTTGGAACCAGCCAAGAACACCGATGGCCGACAGCCAGACAGTAAAAAGCTCCGTACCTCCGTGGATGAAAAGAATTATGAAACGGATAGCCGACACACGGCGTGAAATACCACTCCTAGCCGAGGCATCTTCTAAGTCAAACCACACGTATAAAGTTCAACAAAAAATACTCCATGTTGAACAAAAATACCTAATTGACAATGACACAACAAGGCTAATGGTAGTTGAAAAGCTAAAAGAAAAAATCCAAGCATGGCTCAACGAATAAGACGGTACAAACGTAGAATCGATTTCCGTGTACAGAACCGGTTGTTTGAAACAGACGCGAAGAGATTCTATCGCAGTCTGACTGAAAAACCGAATGGCAATGCTGCCCCTCCTTCAAAAGATGACGTCGAAACATTTTGGTCAGGAATCTGGGAGGAAACCAGATTCTACAACAAAGACGCATCGTGGCTCCAACATGGAGGAATATAGAACAGGAGTGGAAACTCGTGTGGCACCATCTACAATAAGGTACAGGAGTTAAATCGACAACACTGCACTCTGTGGCCAGAATGGATACTTCTTGATCGCTGAACCAGCTGGCTCAGGTGCACGGTACTCGATCTACTTTTTGGGCATACAATGTAAATAATAACCTCCATAACAGCACGTACTCCGATATTGGCGCGCTGTATAAAAAATACAAAATTTGAGCAAGGGAAGAATAAATTGGCAACTAATAAAAAACAAACGTTTTTTCTGTATTCATAAAATTTATTCTGAAACAATCTTACATGATCACATAAGTACACTACAAATACAGAAGAATAATAATCTGGTATTGTAGACACCATCAAATTACTATTTAAATAGATTTGACATACAAATATAGTATCTGTGTTAATGAAATTATAATTGTATCTCCACCATCTTTTTATATTATAATACAAAAACGAATCAATTTTATAATTAGTAGAAATGCTTTCATATCAACATAAAATTATTTACATCTTAGATCCGATGTAGTTTATGTATGTTTATGTATCAATTTATGTCATGACTACGACTCTGTTAATGCACCACATAATCATAAAAATAAAATGTCACAAAGGCAATATTTGGTACCTCTTGGATCCGAGTTCATGACTTCTGTTATGCAGACATCTCTATCAATTGGGCTAAGAATCAAACACTGCATTCATGACACTTTCCTTGCAAGGAAAATAAAATCTACCTGCATATTCGCGTGTATTACCTGTATTTTTGTGATAATTCATGTTCCATAATTAAAATAGTTTAATTAAACTAACATTCACGTAAGAACCTTAAAACAATTACATTAGAAATTCGTATTAATTCTGTAACAGCAATAGTAACATATTTATACATTTTATTAATCTTGATTAAATGGTGATTTTTAAATGTGAAGTTATTGAATTACGTACACAGTCAATTATTTTGACAACACCATTAAAAATTATTACAAACCTACAGAAATTCTTTCCACTAGATTGTAGATAGGAGAAGATATTCTTATATACATAGTTATACATCCAGAACATGTCATTCAGACCTCCTGATATTTTAACCTCTTCCAGATCTGCAGTATAGTTTGAAGCAGCTACATATCCTAATATGAATATTATTAGTTTAAAACACATGTTCTTTCTTGTAATTCATCACATTTTCATTCAAACCATGTAATTGGAGGGTAATAAACGGGTAAGATTTAAAAGCTTAAATTAAACACAATGGACTGCAAAGAAGTATCCATTTGTTGTGCAAAGCTAGTGAAAAAAATTTGTATAAATAAAAACGTATTTATTGAGGTTGGAATACTACTGTTGCTTTGCCTATTTATTTATGAATCAGTGGTATTCAAGTGAATTACTCAAGGATATTTTCATGCGATTCAGACCTCTTCTTCTCTTACTTCTCCCGCTGATCGGATTCTATGCTTCAGGTTACAGACTTGGTGCCTCTGAGTGACCTGTAATGAAAGCATATATTTGAAATATGTAATGCAGGAACACCACACCCGAAATTCTCAAGCATCAAGGTGGTACACTATTAAAATTTAGGCCTATAAAATAATGACATTAAACTCTTAAGGTATCTGAAATGTTCGGAACGATACATGAAATTGCACAACACTAGACGGAAATACCGTTCAATTACAGTAACTCATCATAACTCAAAATATTTCACTCACCTTCCCATTTCGGAGGAAAACCTGAAGAAACTTTATTTCCTTTATCCTGCCGAACAACATTGGCACATCCTTGGGCCCAACATTTAGTCATTGTCATCTGCGACACTTGACATACACCACCAAAAAAGCTCGCAAACGAAATGTCACAAACAAACACGTTGCCATGGGCATCGCCGTCTCTTCAGCAAAAAAATAAATTAGTGGATGAAATGAATGGTAGAAGGTTCATAAGATCGCACCGCTACCTGACGAGCAAATAACCGAAGCAGTGTTTGAAATTACGCATGTACCTTAAAATAGATGTCGCCACATGGAAACGATGCTAGCGAATCCTCTAGTCCATACTCTCAAACAGCGAGAGTTTCCCCTCCTGTTGTATATTCCTCCATGGCTCCAATCTGAAGTTGATGCTGCCAATGGACTCGTGGAAACAGTGGAATATGTTCAAGGATTCTTGAAAGAGGACCTATGCCAAACAATTAAGAATATGGGAAACTGGAAATCCCCTGGGGTTGATAAGATCCAGATTTATTGGATTAAGAAATTAACAGCACTACATTCTCATCTTGCAAAGGCTGTTAATAAAATTTTAGAAAACCCTAACGAACTCCCCGAATGGCTCACTCGCGGCATTACGTATTCGCTACCCAAAGGAGGAGACAGCTCTTTGGCGAAGAACTACAGGCCAATTACTTGCTTGCCAGTAATGTACAACCTTATAAATGCAGCCATTGCTGACATAATGTATAGGTACCTAGAGAAGAACCATCTGTTGCCAGTTGAACAGAAAGGATGTCGTAAAGATTCCTATGGCTGTAAGGAAATCATGCTTCTCAATAAAATAATTTTGAATGATGTAAAGAAACGAAAACGAAATTTAAGCATGGCTTGGATTGACTACCAAAGGCCTTTGACAGTGTACCACATGATTGGATTTTGAAGACCCTGGAGATCTATCGATTTCATCCTAGACTTGTTGAGTTTTGCAAGGCTAGTATGAAGTCGTGGAGCACCAGGTTACTAATCCACAGCGGAAAGGGACTAGTAGAAACCAGAAGTATTCAGATTAATAGGGGAATTTTTCAAGGAGATTCACTATGAGGGGATATAGATTTGCATTAGTTTGATTCCTCTATCAAGACAGCTGTCGCACACTGACTTTGGTTACAAGCTCCATGGTGATGAAATGCCTGCATCACATTTATTTTACATGGATGATCTTAAAGTTTTTGCTAAGAATGAAGCGATTCTCTCCCAAATGCTGTCTGTCATCAATGATTTAGCAATGACATCTGCATGAAGTTTGTCTTGACAAGTGTGCAAAAGCCAACTTAAAAAGAGGCAAATGACCACGTCCGAGAACATTGAAGTTGATAGACACACTGTGATTCAAGATTTTGAGCCAGGTAAAAACTTACAAATATCTGGGCATTGAAGAATGTGAGACCATCTCGAACGACACAATGAAAGAGAGAATTCGCAGGGAGTATTATAGACGAGTGAGACTTGTCCTGCAGTCCGCTCTGAACTCAAGGAATAAAATATCAGCAATAGGTAGTTTGGTGGTGCCTGTAGCCGAATACAGTTTCGGACTAGTAGACTGGACTGAACAGGAAATTCGCATCATGGATCGAAAAACAGAAAATTGCTTACAATGCATCATGTTGCCCACGCCCCGAGCTGATGTACATAGACTTTATGTGTCACGTAAGGAAGGAGGAAGAGGCCTCAGACAAATTGAAGCCTCCTGGCACAATGCATACCGGGATGGGAAAGTATGTAGTCAGCCATCAAGATGACCCACTAATGAGGCAGGTCATGAAATCTGACCGAAGAATGGGAAACAGAGGCATTGTAAGTGTAGCAAGAAGCATTGCAAACAAGACTATGCAAGACACCCAGAATGACAGACACTGAACTTTCTGAGGCTACTTAACATGAAATTTGAAAACAAAAAAATGTTAAAGAAGTGGAGAGACAAAACCACTCCACGGACAATATTTGAAACGAATGGACAAGTTGCAGATCAATAAAGATCAATCATTTATGTGGCTTAAAAGGGGGAGAATGAAGCCGGAATTGGAAGCACTTGTAATAGCTGCCCAAGATCAGGCCTTGAGAACACGACACCACAACACGACGGCCTTGAGAACAAACTGGCAAATCTGTACCGCCCTCGAAGTTCCGAACACATGCCCCAAGTGGTACGAACACTCACCGAAACCGGTGACGTCTGTTGGATTGTGTACGATATTGTACGACCAACAAATTCAAACTGATCGCACGATAACAGCAAACAAACCGGATATAGTCATCCGGGATTTGGAGAACAAATCGTGTTTACTTGTGGATGTTGCTGTACCTTGCGATCAAAACGTCCGTTACCAAGGAGGCAGAGAAACGGTCTTAAATACAAGAGTTTGGAAATCGGAGATCAGCTGAATGTGGGGCGTAAAAGCACAGGTCGTACCGATAGGTTATCGGAGCTCTGGGATTTGTTCCGCAAAATTTGTGTAAGAACTTGTCTAAACTCCCAGGTAATTCAAAGGACTGGGAAGTGCAAGAAATTGCTTTATTTGGAACAGCCCACATTTTGCGCAAAGTATTGAAGAAGCACCGACAGTCACCGGATCTGCTCCTTAGGTAGCTGGTTGCAACCTGGAGTAGATTTTATATTCAGCCGACTCAACATCTTTAGTCGTGATGTAATGGAAAAATAATAATAATAATCATAACAATAAAACACAACACACTTGCTAATAAAAAACACTATTTAATAATTTGTATATATTAGGGCTGATAATTTGAAATTAAATGCATTTAAATCAGTAAAATCTAGAGTATGTAAATATTGTGCATTTTAAGTAGATTATCATATGAACTCATTGCAGTCCCATTTTTAAACTTGCACCATCTGCTTTGGAACATATAACGAATATTTTTGATTTTTTCAATTTTTTTGAAGATGAGCATTTTGAAAAAACTCAAAATCAAATTTTAAATTCAAATTTGAAAAACGTTTTGTACGCAATCCCTATTGAGTTGTATATCATATAAAAGGCCATAAAGAAAGCTGCAAAATGGCACCTGTTCCAGCTCTCTATCTTAATTTGGTGAGGTTCTACATCAATTTAAAAAATTTCGGGAACCCAATTTTGCAAAATTTTACATGGCTGTATTTCACAAACGGGTGGAAATATTTTACTCAAAATTTGTAGTTTTCTTATTCTTCATTCACACTACAAATTTGTCAAATTTCATCTGAATCTAAAATGATGAAGTAAAATTTTAATTAAAACTGTGTTGATTTAATATGGAATTAATATGATGGAATGAATAATAAAACTATTACTATTTTGAAAATATATTACTAACTACTTAATGAACATTTATAAAATTAAATTATAAATTACTATATAAACTAAAATCATAATCCTCAATAAGAATTCGTAATTACAAGTACATATAAAACCATTAAACTCTTAAATGCAATAACGTTACAATTTTTGTGTAGACCAAAAGTTTTCTTTTCTTGATTTTACTGTTGCAAATTCATCAATGTGAGTGCAATAAGAATATTAAAGAACAGTAAAATATCATCCTCAATGGCAATTTTCTTTGAAATATGTGGAGCCAAGAAAATGGTGTTTAAGCCCCACTGAAAATGCAAATTTGAATCTCTTTTTCACAGAAAATTTTTGAGTTTTCTAAAAACTTCATTGGAAGTCATTTGAAGCACTTTAACTCACTAATACAATAGCATTTACAAATTGCTGGAAATGTGCATATTAACGGTGTGAGAGATCTTTCTAAAATGTGACATTTGTGTAATTTTTGAAAAAACACTAATGTAACTATTAATGACATGAGGGCCAAGTCAAAAAAATGTCATTTTTGTACTCTTTTTTTTTGAAAAAGTACACAAATTTAATTTAATTTTTGAAAGATCTCCCACATCTTTAATATGCATATTACCAGAAATTTGTAAAACGTATTTGTGAGTGTAAATGTTTCAAATGACTTCAAATGAAGTTTTTTTAAACTAAAAAAATTTCCGCGAAAAAGAACTTCAAATTTCACATTTTTAGAAGCGTTTTAATGCCATTTTCTGAAAAAACACTAAAATGTTTTAAAGAAAATTGCCATTTAGGACTGAGGTTTTACTGGTTCTGTAATATTCTGAAATTATGTTTTCGTTCTACCATTAGGTAACCGAAAAATTCAGAAAATATCAAAAAAAATGTTCTTTGAGTGGCGATAGATGGCAGCTGGCAAGAGTATGTGGCAATTCTGAATAGCTAGCCCAGACCCAAGAAAATAGAAAACTAATATGGGAAAGTCTGTGCTATTCTATAACACCTAGTTTTTCTTTCTCGCCTTATGAATATTTCGTAAGAAGAGCAAGTTATGTATCGTGTTACGGAAAACGAATTTTCGCCAGAAAAACTCATAGCTGGGGTATGATAACGAAAAAAGTGGATAAAATCTGTTGCTAAATTTAGAAAAAAAATCCTCTATCTCGTAGGTGTAGTCGAAATACTTGTTTTGTTGCTTCTTGACACTGCAAAATTAATTGAGGCAAAACGTCCTTCTGTCTGTCTCTGGTCACCGCTAGCGCCTAAAACCATGCAGCCGATTTTCTTCAAAATTGATAATCGCCAATCTTTTTCACCGATGTTAAGGCACGTGGAATTTGAAACCGGTATTTTAATTTAGGGGGTACTTTACATGAAGCCCATTGGAGATTTACAAACTTTAAAAAAAATGTATCATTTTTGTTGATATCCTCAATTTTTCGAAAATTGCAAAAAACAATTTCAAAGTGCAAAATTGAAGATAGAGATTTTTGTCTCTAACAAAGTCGGTTGTAAAAAATTGGCACTTTAAATAAGCTCATGTACAATTTTTTGAAAAAAAACGAGTAGTTATTGCATAAATTGCGCTTCAAATTTACAAAAAAAAATTCTCAAAAAACCGCTCCAAATTCTTTCTTTAAATTTTCCTCACTTATTATAATGAGAAACGATAAAAAATATGGTCTTAGTCCTACTTCCGGGAATTTTTTTATTGTAAAAAAATTTATCTACAAAATTGTAGATAGAGATTTTTACCTCCGACAAAGTTTGTTGTACAAAATTAGCTCTTTAAAAAAGGTAATGTAGAATTTTCTGAAAAACGAGTCGTTTTTGCATAATTTTTGCTTCGAAGTTACAAAATAAATTCTCAAAAACTGCTTCAATTTTTTTCTTTAATTTTTTTCCACATGTGTAATAAGGGACGGTAAATAAGTAATTAAACTAGTGCTATAGAGTGGTACAGACTTTCTCGCAGTAGTTATTTTTCTAATCTCGTTAGTCGGATATAGGATTTGGAGTGAGCGGTGCACGGCTGCATTTCTCTGTCGTCCGAAAGACTTTTCGCATGTTGATAATTGCCGGTTTCCTAATACTGGAACTGATACAATTACGTTTTGACTAATATATAAGTATCCATTCCACAACTCACTCCAGTGGCCAAAGTGGTTAAGGCGTGCAGGGACTGAGTGCTTCACTTCGGAAGATACCGGGTTCGAATCCCGGACAAGGATTTTACTTTGATGAATGTGTTGTTGCAGAAAAACTATTGAAGAGTGTAGGAACGTTATTGAAAATTATTTGAAGTACTTCTATTCATTAATAGAATCAATGCAGATTAATATACAGGACTTGTCTGTGTTCCCAAATTGCATCTTTTAAACATGTTTTCAATCGTTGTTCGATTTCTGAAACGTAAGCCATGTCAAATCAATCATTGTCTTGTGTGCATCTGTTTGAACCGATTTAAGCAAAATTATGAGTAGTTTAAGTTGAAAATTTCAACATTATATTGAAATACAATTTAACCAGAACCCATGCGATCAACTAACTCAAAATTCCGCATTTGCAGAAATGTTCAAACTCAATTTTTCCAATTTTTTTTTCTTCAAACGTTTCGAACGGACAGTGCTAATTGTACTCTATAATATGACGTAAAGTTCAGTTGGGTGATTGTTTTTTTTCTTCAAAAATTACACAAATGTATTTTTGTAATATCTCTCAAACCGTTAATATACATGTTTCCCACATGTAAACACTATTGGATTTGTGAGTTAATGTGCTCCAAATGTTTTGAAAAAAAGTTTTTCGAAAATACAAAAGATTGCTGTGAAAAACTGCTTCAAATTTCGCAATTACAGTAGCGCTTAAACGCCGTTCTCTTAAACACGGTTCCAAATTCTTCAAATAAAATTGCCATTGAGGGCGAGGTTTCACTGTTAATTAATATTAAATAATAAAATATTTCCGTTCTACTATTAAGAAACCGAAAAATTAAGGAAATGTGAAAGAAAGTAATATGAGCGGCGCAGAGGCGTACCTAGGTATTCCGGCGCCCATGGCAAGCATGGAATTTGCGTCCCTATCAGGATATTTCAAATTAGGGTTGTTATTTGTTTTAGGATGCTTGCACTAATGTCAATAAGATTCTGATTAATTTCAAAAAGTTTCATAAAAAAATTATCTCAAAAATAATTTACTTTTTTTAATTTTAGGAATTGAGAAAATAAAGAGAATATAACAATTCATGTTTATCAATATATATTTACATTCGTTGTAAAATGAAATGACGAAAATGGTACTATTTTAAAAATATATTATCAACTTATGAACATTTACAAAAATAAATTTATGAAAATGACTACATAAACTAAAATGACAACTCTTAATAATACTTTATTATTTATACAAATAAGTTGAACAGTGATTTTGGTAATATTTTTATTTATTTTCTTTCCATTCATCCCAACTATTCTCTAATTTATTTAATACATAATAACCCTATTTTCAACTGGGATATCCCCCGCTACACTCCCCCTTTAATGCATACAGCAGTTCCTTGTTTTTATTTACGCTATCAAACCTGAGGGGGATTGTTGCGAGCTACACAAAAGGTACCAAAGGTACTTGAGATGGCACAGTGGACTCTATAGAACATGATGCACTATTTGTTTTAGTTTTGTGAAGAAATGTCATCAAAAACTTTCTATTTCTTATCCTCTTGTTCTTCCAACTGTCGTCTTTTTCGACCAGCAGCACCAGATTCTTTTTTGGTTTTGATGGAACGCTTCATGGTGTACGTACTTATCACTGAAAAGTAGATACGTTCCATGATAAAAGTTCAATTTTAGTGGCCAACATTAAAGAAAAGTTTAATGTTTAACATGTATACGTCGTCTTTGGAAAGTGTACAAACTATTGGCACTATTCGTGTGGAAGTGACGAATTGTGATTAAATTATATCTCCTACATGAGTTTGGGTACTAGCACAGTTTTTGTCCACATAAAGTTTCACCTCTGCAATGATTAAGAGTCCTCTTAAAAAAGAAAACTGGCAGGTCTAAACTTAATAATTCTTTTTTTCTGGTAGCTTTTCTATATTACATTTTAAGTCAAGCATTATTTTTCAAGAAGTATATTTGAAAATATTTCAATTATAATGTATTAACTTAGTGTAATATATTATACTCTCTTTATTAATCAAGAAAAAAATAGATCGCAATTGTCTTATTGGATCAAATCGCGTTTTTTCCCTAGAGCAACTGTAATGTTATAAATTTAATTTTCATTTCACAAAAATAAAATATTTTGAAAAATGGAATTAATAAATTGTTAATTCGCGTCGCGCCAAAATAAAAATTTACTTCTTTACATTTGAACCAATTTTAAAAATTGACAGTCTTTTAAACTAAATTTCGTTCTTGACAACTTGTAGAAAAGTGGCCGTGCTAACTTCATTTACGCACAGACCAACTGACAATGTTGTCAATGTTTTCCAATTCAATAAGTTCGTTAATTTTTGTTCTAGACAACTCGTAATACCGATCAATAAATTTTTTTATGAAATGATATTTTATTTCACGTGCACTTACTCCGGAGCTAATTTAATCGATGTTTCAGTTGCGGTGTAAACAAAAATGCAATTAAAACTTAACATTATGCACATCATTGTCGGATTCTTTTTTTCTCGTCTGCTGAATCAGATAGGGCCTAGCTGAACCGGCGTTGGTTGGAGAATAGTGGCTTCATACGAAAATGTTTGCCATATTTGTTCTGTGACACAGCCAAGAGTTGAATGATTTCTTATTATTTATTACTATTTCATATTTTTATTTTTTTACTTCTGCCTTATACTGGTACAGTATTCCACCAACTATGGGCCACCCCCGTAACTTCCAAACGGTTTACGATATCGAAACGTAGTTTTGCCTCAACAATGTGGAACCACGGGGCAAGAAATACGTCGTAGAGATATTTTTCAAATACTTTAATTTTCGAGAAAATTATTCGTCTTTGTGTTTACAAATGGAACTATACATTTTTCTCGTTAACAATCGATAATCATAAAAAGAGGAATGCAATGATGTACCATTTGTTAATGTTTTGATTGTAGTAATGACTGTAAAACTAGTAATGACTTTCTAACATGTGATTTTTTAATTAAATGGACAATATTTCCTGTAGCAACCTTCGCAACTAGTGTTGGCAAATTTTACCAAAACATCGATTTATCGCTAAAGGATTTTCGATATCGATGAAAACATGTACAAAGAAACATGGATGTTTAAAACATCGATATTTTAAATACAGACTAATAAACTTGCAATTTTCCTATCGAATTTAAATTTAGTGAATTAAAGCCAAAAATAAAACAATTATCGTATACGTTGTTCTAATGCTTACCTTCTATTAACATTGTTATTTTCTTTTGCGCATTCAGGTGTTTCTATATCAGGATTTACTTATTTCAGAACTACTGGAAATACACTCTGACCCGGAATCTTCAAGACACTTCTGTGTCATTCTCACACAATGATTTCCTTTGCAAGTTACACGCTATGAAACTTCTAGAAGGTGCTACTGGCAAACCTTCTTACATTCCCAATCAGAGCAGTATTTTCAATTAGTATTTTGGTAGATTTTAAGAACAGGGTTCGGCTCCTATTGACGCGCACGATTCGGTTCCGAACGAGTCATTCGCGGCGCCGCCACAGTGTGCACACGGCCACGTGGCCAACGCACTTCGTGGGGAATCGTGACGCTTCGCTACCGTGTCCAAGTTGAGGACGAGGCTCGGGCCTTTCGGCCCTCGCGTTAACATAAAACATCCTTGAGTCTGTCCAACCGATAATTACCAACGCATTTTATGCATTTAACATATGCATGCAACGCAAGTTTTATGCATTTAACAACATTGTAATTCTCCATTACAACATTCGCACCACACCGCACAATGCACGATGCAAGCAGTGCTCCCTGAAGTGATTCGTTCTCGTGGTCCGCGCGATGTGAACCCATGCGCAAAGTGAACCGGCGCCGTTGTTTTAAGTGAGCCGAACCCTGTCCTTAAAATCAGCCAGTATTTTAATTATGGAAGTCTGTTGTACTGTATACATTTCGATTTTCATATTTTTTTTAAATTGCCAGTCTCAAAGAGTATACATGGCCAGTCTTCAATGATACTTTAGGAGAAACATTAGTCAGGATCTTGGAAAGCTTTGCCACCATAATTATTGCAGATAGAACCTTTTTTGTTTTAAAAAATATTACATGTCGATAGAACTAATTACACTGTGCCATAAGTCGAAGATAAAAAAACTGACATCTCATATTCATGCAGCCGATAAAAATACTTTTACATATCCAACGAAGTCGATACTCATTTTCCCACAAAAGTGAAGTTAAACCCCTTTAATTTAAGAAAGCGAAATGTCTTCACAAAAACAAACACTATCAAAAAGAAATTATTGACTTACCTACCCAACAATCTGGAATTAGCAGCTAAATTTCACGAAGTTCTTCGCACTGAATAGTGTGTTGCGTGTAGCACTCGCGATCGCACACACCAAATGAACGAACGAAAATATGAGAAAGAGAGTATTGCCTGATAAACTCCAGCACTTCATCCCTCTATTAGCGCTATGAAAACGACTAAATGAAAAAAAAAAGCACTCAAATAATTTGATGATCAATGTTGAACAGTTATAAGTTTACTTGTACATATTTTTTTTATAAATATATGGTGAAAGATGAGCAGTTTGGAAAGCAACGATTGGTCACACATCACATGTTACTTTGGGAATTCCTGGATTGAGTGGAGTGAGTCTGATTCACGACCTGTCAAAACGTCTGAGGGCCATTTTCTAACACTATCGATTCCGGCGATGACACGCCTACCGATAACATACTCACACACAAGCAGCTCCCAAACTTCCTCAGATTGCACAGGCGAAATTTGCAGCGTGGTAAAGAGGATGACGCGAAACATCGATATTGCTTTATTAAAAAAAAACATTTGTTTATTTTGTAAACATTTTATACAATTAGCACATTTAATACAAAAAGATTTTATTTCATCTGTTGTGTAAAGTTTAATTCCATAATTGAATAATAATTCATTCAAGTTTTTTTCATAACCGTCGAAAGCTGAATAGCGCCCCTTGTGAGTGGCGCCCATGGCACGAGCCATGCCTGTCATACCCTAGATACGCCTCTGGAGCGGCGATAGATGGCAGCTGGTATGAGTATATGGCAAGGCCGAATAGCTAACCGAGACCAAAGGAAATAGAAAACTAATACCGGAAAGTCTGTGCTATTCTGTAGGACACTAGTCGATATCAAGGGCCGGGCCCGGCAATGAATTTTTTCTGCCGCAAATTCGCCGTTTTTTCTCGCAGGATTGCATAACTTTCCCAATTCAACGTATATTACTCCGTATAAACGTACATATACGGGAAAACTAAAAACGGATTTGGTGTGTATATATATACACACGGTACTTCGCCAACATAATCCTTATTATTTTGATGGGACCTGTAAAGGCGCAGGGGTCTTGGCAGGGAGGAGCCGTGATTCGGGATCACATGTGATATGAATTTCAGCGACACCTTTCTGATAACAAATTTGGATTTATTCCAATCAACAAAATTCCCAAATCCAACAAACACAAATGCACAAGAAATCAAAACATTATCGTCTCAGGTATCATTAATAAATCACTCAACTGAAAATTTATTAGGCCTTTGCGAATGGGATCCCTCGCTTACTAAATGCAAAACCATTTACTGCTCAATGAACACACACAACTTTACCATTTTCCCCATCCAAAATGCTTAAATTTATTTTACAAAATCAGTTGTTCCTTTTTTTCTTGACCGAAAACTATTACGTGAGATCACAATTTTGATTTAAATTGAATTCCTTGCTTTAGTCCTCGACTTGGAACATGGAAAATATTACTGGTCATTTCCCTCCCCGGTTCTAATGATTAGTTCTCAGTACCTAACATGTCCTCTCGTATTTCCACTTTTCACTTCGCCCAGAATGAAGCCTTTGATACTTAACGTGTGCCGTCTCCTCACGCCATCCGACGGGGTCTGCTGCGAAGGTCGCGCACACTCGCGCTGCCGCCACCTCGAAAGCCCAGCCGCTATGCGCCGCCAAGGGCGAATTCCAGCCGGCCACGAGCCCTCTCGCGTCGCTTCCACAGCACGTTCTACCAGGTTCCTCCGTCTTCGTTGCTTGTCCGGTCCTCGAGTTTTAATACTGTCCGTGCGTTCGTGTACTAGAGCGCGGCCGTCGACACGAGTCAGTTGCTTTCACTACAGTTCTGTGTTCGCACTATCTGCCGGGTAAATAATTACTTGATTCACTTTTCTAACTCACTTTTCAAAAATACTCGACTTTGTTCAACCTAGCCATTCAAATCACAGTACTCTCCTATTACTGGCGTCATGAATATCGCCTATTAGCTAGCGAAATTACTGCCGCTATTACGAACACCTTCACTTACTTCTACAATGTCAATAGTCTATCCACGAATCTAGCATGTGTCCGTTTTGATACCGCCGCTCAGACACCGAATAGGCACGACCGTTCGGTATCGCTGCTCAGACCAGAAGAGCTCGAATTTCTCCCGGTCAAGAACACTTCCCCCTTTTTTCCCTCGCAATGTGACGTGGTTTCTCTCTTATCAGCTTGGCCGGTACCAACCCTTCTGTCAGTAAGCGTTTCTCCGAACGCGCCCAGCTTTGCGCGGTCATTTAAATCATATTTCTTCCCTTTTCGTTTCCTTCCTTGGCTCCTTCCCTTCCATCATCCACTTATCACATATACATTAGGCTGTATCAAAAAAATAGAATTCAATGGCTTAGTGAAACAAGTTAGTTTTCGATGAAAGAATCACATCGTCCCCAACAAAACTGTTTTTAAATGGGTTTAAGAGTGTATAGTGTTTCTTTAATCTTAGTAACTTCCAACCCCGTTTTCTATCTGTACACATACGTACAATACAGCCTAGTAGTGAAGAAATTAGTCACAGAAGTGCGGCTCAAATAGGCTTGCTATCAGTGATGGCGCGCGGCGCAATTTTAGCCGATTGCAATGAAATAGTTAAATTGTGGCGAAGAAAAGTTCTTAAAATTGAGATTTAAAAGTGTTAATCTTCTCTAAATTAAAAGTATTTTGAATAAAACTTACGGAAGCTATGGACAATTGAAAAAAGTGTCTTTTTTATATCGTTTTAAAACGTAAAATTGACCATATTCGGACTAATGTGGCCCACTGCTTGAGTCAAATAAGTAATGTTTGATAATCATATAAAATTGTTATGAAATGACGTGGGCACCACCATCATCCAAAAATACGTTGATAAAAAGGCAACAAAAATTTATTTTCTAAAAGTAGGCGAAAATGCCGAAAAAAATGTGTTTATGGGGTTGAGACACCCTGAACTCATTTTTAAAAACTGTTTTATTAATGCCAATGTTATTCTTGCAATCGAAGACGTTTTTCGTTAGGCCTCTATAAATATCTTCAATACACCTTAATAGTGAATAAAGAAATCATACAGGCAGTGTTGAAGAAATGTGGTCGGAAATAGTTTGCATGCGGCGCAATTTTACCCGATTGCAGTGAAATAGTTAAAATTGTGCGAAGCAAATTTCTTAAAGTAGAGATATCGAGCTCTAAAATCTTATCTAAATTAAAAGTATTTTGATAAAAATTTTATGGAGCTGTGGTCAATTGAAAAGTGTCTATTTCCTCTCTGGTTTTAACGTAAAATTGGCCATATGCCAGTTAATGTGTCACACTGAGCCAAATAAGTATTGGTTGAATCATAAAATTGTTGTGGGGTAACGTGGGCATCACCTCAACCCAAAATCCGTTGATAAAAATCACATTAAATAATATTTAAATCGTTATTTTTTAAAAAGTAGCGAAAATGCCGAAAAAATGGGGTGTTTATGGGGTTTGTGGCACCCCTAATCCATTTTAAAAACTATCTTTATTGGTGCCGATGTTGTTCTGGCATCGAAAACTAACCGATCTCCATGCAAGTTGCCACTTCTAGTTGTTGTTTTTCTCCCAGAAGATTTATGTGCGGTTAATTCTGTTTGTAATTCTACTACATGGCGCTGTAGAACAAAACCAAATATTTCACGTCAAATGCAACCTGCAACACTCGGTAGCATTTTGAATCTCTATCGTTAAGAACTCCTAAAAGCGAAGCGCTCCACAGTATTTAAAAATCAAGTTTGAGGCCACAAACGTCTCAAAGAAACGTTTCCCCACACCGTAATCCACAGGATGAGATCTGCATGAACATTCTATTACATTTTTGCTGGTCCGTCACTTCTCGATATTACCTCACCTCAGTGGCGTGCGGTCATAATTTAGTGGGGGAAGCACTTTTGAAGTCCAATGTGTAAAAAAAAACGTAAAACAGTTAAAGATGATATGAATTTTCACAAGTGTGAATATTAACCCGGGTGACTTGCATACGAACATAACAGGGTTGCCCGGGGGAGTAAAACGACGCCAGGGAAAATTTCGTTGCCTTAATGCCTTCTAACATTATAAACAAATATTATTCGGTATTTATGTGACTTACAACTTAATCTTATTTATCGAGTACTGAGTTTATTTAAAAATTATTAACAACTTTTTAAAAATCCTTTAATGCATTAAAGCATTTTTTTCCTAAAATGAAAAATAAGTCTCTAAACGTTAACATATGGTGAATGTTAATTTGAAAATGTAATCTACAGAGTTCAGTAATAACGTTTTTTACGACCTATACAAACAATGGGATGGGATGTCCGTTCTACTGTTTTCTTACACTTTTCACATTCTCTGGATGCTCTGCGGTTTAAATTCTTCGGACAAATTTCACGTCCTGTTAGCTCTCTTTCTTGCATCTTGTGTCTCTTGTTTTTGCTCCGAATGCAAATATTGTATTATTTGTGGTATCAACTCTCGCGACAATCCTGGTAGTAATTATCTCATAATAGACCAAGGGCGAATACGATCCAAACTTCCGTCTGCAAATTCTTATGAGTGGCGTTTCTTCGAAATATCAGTAATGTTTTATTCTTCTGAAAGTTGATCGTGCCTACTTCGAGTGTATCACCGGAAACGAGATCATCGCAAGGGCGTTGCGCCGCGCCGAGTCGATGCCCTGTCAACGCGGGTTGTTCCCACTTTCCTCGCTAGATGCCATCACTACTGCTCGGAATGAGTTCCCCGATGCATTCCCTTCTCGCAAGGGAGAACTGCAGAACGGTACGCAAAGAATTAGTTTGTTCAGAATACTTCTTTAAGATAATATAAACGTTCTCGCTGTTATTAGGTGCTTTATACTTTCAATTGTATTATAATAGTAGTTAGCGCGTACGTAAAACCACTCTCAAAAAGCCAAAATAATAAATTCTTTTCGAACTTGAAATTGCTACCAGTCGATCACGACGGAACGGATTCTCATTCTCATTATCCTTGCGCACTCCCGGACTGACCCGACTTTTCACGAGGCATGACGAAGTCGAGCTCGAGCGCCTGCACCTTCGAAGAACGAAGCTTCGCTGACGTCAACGAGAACGAATTTACACACCGTTTTGAAAACATCGATTGTTAAAACCACTAGTACTTAGTTCAGAATCTCAGTTGTGTAAACAGTTTTGCTCTGGGCCATAAGCAACGAATATTTTAAATATAGAAAGGATTATTCTGTGATTTGCTTAGGGGAATGACTCATTCCTTTCATTCCATGGAATGCACGCCACTGAACGGCATGTATTATATACCTGTAATAATGCAGTTTTTGAAAGTCTCCAATATGTCATTTTATCCTCAGTGTGTGGGCAAAATGACATAGGTGCTAATGGCATTCAAAAAATCGTATTTCTCACTCATATATCTCAAATAAACACTTTTGTGTTTCGTGACATACCACCACACTCGGTATGAGCCCGCATACACTTCAGACATTTAATGCAGATCTCCTGGATGATTGGAATGAACATATAAGTCATTTACAAGTGAGACCAAGAATATCATAATCTCCAGCAGTAAAATCCACGTCATCATCTTCAGGTTTGTTAAAACAGAGTTTCTTTTTAGCCTGTTCAGCAGCACCTCTGAAAGACACTTCAGCTGCTTCTCAGCGAATTTCGCCTTCACTTCTTCCATATAAGATCTGCTGGTCAGAATGAATTTGGAGAAACCGAAGAAGCAACAATCTTGGGAAGAGATTACGGAATTGCTATTGAGGGAATCGGTTGCTGACTATGTCCAGTACTTCTTGTGGTTGTGATTGTGGATTGGTTCCTTCCAGATTGCAAGCTGTTTTCAGAGTTAGTGATGTCCCCTTCGTTCTCCTTTTCTTCCTTCAAACTTACTTCAGTTACATATACCGCACATAAACAATATGGAAAGACGTGTTTTCTCATGAAAATTCCCGTTGGGCTAAAATGACTTTGTCATTTTATCCCAGCAGTAGGTATATCATTTTACCTTTAGATCGTACGTTCAATGTGCAGATGTCCTGTTACCAAGCACTTGGGAATGCAGGTTATGAGAGGCGCTAAATACTCAGAAAGAAAGGATTTTCTTGTCTTATTTATAATCAGTGTACTGAATCACTACTAAACAATGTAAATTATCACAGAAGAATAGTTGTCGCAAACTTCTGAACCTCAAGAATGATTGATTTCGTGACGGCAAGGAAATTTCTCACAAGAGAACTACACTGTGCTGACACAGTGCTGACGGTGGCGGCAATTGAGAGAAATATGAGGTATGACATTTTATCCCAGTATGTCTTTTTAAGACAGTTTCCCCTATCTATTAGTGTTCTAAATTTTGAAAATTATATTCCCGTCATTCCATGCAGCTGCAACCTCCAGTTTGTTGGGGCACCACCCGCCACTACATTTGGGTAATTTTTGAAAAAAAAACAAAAGAATTCAGTAAAATTACTTTTATATCATCTTAAACACTGCTATTTGCACTATCCGCAGAGGCGGGATTCATGTTGGGATACATTTAAAAAATATATATTTAGGCATTTCTTTCAAATTTATACTAACAAATTTACCTTTTCTGTATTTTCAGAATAATGTTAATAATAATTAAGGGAACAATAATTTTATTAAGCTTAGATAATAACATACTACATAAATAAATTATTTATTTCAATATTATAAAACGCGCGGGTAATGTTCAACCTTACTGTGAATATCCCGTATTAAAAAATTCCTTCAATTATATTTTGCTTTTAAACGTTATTTACTTAGAAATTAAACAGTTTCATGCCTTAAACCATGGTGGGTTTGACATTTTGTACTTCCCACTCAATTGCGAAGGAAAACGTTGCGAACTTACGCGAAGGAGAACGAAGACCATAGACAAAGTAAGAGCCACGAGATCTACAGGCTGTGACGAAGGCTCTGGCTTATATATTCTCTGGCTCTGGCCACAGACTATGCTCTGGCCCGTAAACTTCGTGTTTCCGTAATCAACGCAGAGGCGTATCTAGGCACCCTGATGGAACACTCAGCCATTCTGTCAACCGGAAACCTACTCACACAAACCACTACCTACAAGCCGATTCACACCACCACCCTGCCACGAAACGGGATGTCCTTTCGACCCTCACCCACCGCACCTCCCTGATATGTGACCACAATAGCCTTGAGTTGGAAAAGGCACTACTCAGGGAGACCTTCCTGGCCAATGGGTACAGCAGTTCCGCCGTGCATCATGCCCTATCGAGGCTCGACTCTTCTACATCGAGGGAACGGAACGATCCTTCCAGCCCGCCCCGCAAGACAGCGAGTTTACCTTATATCGAAGACAAGATTGGCAGACTGCTGCGCAGAGCCGATATCCGCCCCGTGTTCCATGCGCGCAACAAAATCGGGGGGAGCCTTATCCAGGTGAAAGACCGCCCGGACCCACTTCAAGACGCCGGTGTTTATGAAATCCCGTGCAGCTGTGGGCTTGTTTACTTCGGCTAAACCGGGCGGACGGTAGAAGAGAGGATGCGGGAACATATGCGACATGATCGGCTACAAAATATCCACAAGTCGGCCTTAGCCCAACATGCCGCTGTAAAGGTCTCGTCAATTACCACGAGACCATACAATATCAATAGAAGATCGATGGTGGCCTCGTTTGATCAAAGAGGCTTTGGAAATCTCCAGGAGGCCCGCAAATCTCAACAGAGACGATGGGCTCCGCCTTAGCAACACCTGGAAACGGGCCGTCGCTCCCCGCCAATACGGTCGCGCCCCGCGGAGACACATCCCTGCGTTCGACCAATGACGTGGCCGCTTATTGGCCCGTTTTCTTTTGGCTTGTCCTCGCCGTTTTCGGCCACGTAGATGCTTTTTCCAGGTGACTACCCTGTTCATTTTTCTATCCTCTTCCCTTTCCAACCTTCCTCCCTCCTGTCCTGTCCCTCTCCGCCAATCGCGGGCCATCTGCCCTCCTCGCATTGGCCGCCCGATACAGAGCAACGCCGGGACGGAGGCGCCCGGCGTTCCACCACCTCGGCCTACTTACGCGTGGGACAACGCGACAACACGAAATCTTCGCGAATTTGCTTGCGTTGCAGTTCCGCACGTTTGCAACAGGCGCCGCTGCGCTGCCATTGGTCGCCACCCGCCTCAGGAGATGGGCCAATGGAGTGCGCGGCCGGCTGTGGCGCGATTGGCCATCCGCCTCTCCGCTCCTCGGCACGCCGAGTGACGGAGGGTTATACTGCGATTTTCGTAACTTTGTCTCTGACAGAAATCAGCTGTTCATGGTTTCATCCAATCGGGAGCTTGAACGTCACCATAGTGACGTCACTGTCGCGAAATCTAAGCTCCTGATTTGGTGGCAGAGAAATAGCTGATTCCTGTCGAGGACAAAGTTACGAAAATCGCAGTATAGCTGAAAACCGAACTCCGTCGAGTCGCCGAAAGGCGACTGGGCCGGACGGTGTAACGGTGTCACAATTCCTTGCTGTGCAGGGCTTCGGAGTCGAGTATAATCTCGAACTTCTGAATGCGTGCCTGGAGCACGGTTTTTTCCCAAAGGCGTGGAGGCTTGCGACCATCGCGAATTACTCCCGAGCAGCTGTAGACCAATTAGTCTTCTCTCCATCCTAGGTAAGTTGCTCGAGATACTGATTCTGCAACGTTTGCAGCAGGAAATACGTCGCCTCAACCTTCTCAGAGATGAGCAATTTTGTTTCAGAGCTGGCCACAGGTCCGCGCAGGAGCTAACGAGGCTTTGCCTCGGCTTCGCCCTGGAGAGACGGCATTCTATGCCAGCGGTCTTTCTTGACATGCGATCGGCCTTCGATTCTGTGTGGCAAGCGGGCTTGCTTGCGTGCCTCGCGGAGTCGGGGATTAGCGATTATTATGTCAGATTGATCGCGCGTTTCCTCTCGGACAGGCCGAGTGCGCATCAATAACGTACATTCGTCCTTCAGACGAGCCGAGGCGGGCGTGCCTCAGGGGAGCGTTCTCTCTCCTACCCTCTTCGGATTATACGTAAAAGATGCGCCGTTCGCTGTTGAAGCACGAAACTGTATTCAGCGCCGCGGGCTTCTGATGTTCGCGGATGCTTTCACGTATTACGCGAAATCGGCGAACAGAAGGCAGTCTGTTAAATACTTCAGTGACTGTCTCACCGCTCTTCCTGAATCGCTAAGTCGAAAACGACTCGCTCTCAACCTCGAGAAATGCATGGCTGTCAACTTCACTCGTAAGAGGACTGACCCCGATGAAACGGTGAGCTTGGCGGGCACGCGTCTCCCGTGGCAGAGCGACGGGAGATATGTTAGGGGATAATGATCTGACTGTTGTGAAGGTCCTCCATATGTTCCATTTCATATATCTCGCCAAAGTTGGAGAGTAGATACTTAGGTCAATGCACGTTGAGTTGCCGCGTTAAAGTATGAAGATTTTCTACAGTTGTTTAAGACCGTTAGATCTTCATTATTCACAAATTCGCCAACAAGTTTTCCTCCACTATTCGTTCTGTTTGATCCCCAAATCATGTTGTCACTATTAAAATAACCGACTATCAGCATCGCGCCTGATATTTGTCAGTATAAATAACCTAGGTGGCGAGATTCTAGCTGAAACGCACTAGGAATGTATGCATTACACAGATGAAAGCTACTACCGTCAATATACAGCTGTATCACACATACTTCTAGGTTACTTGTAATGGCGCATTCACTACACTTGATCGACTTAAGGTGGCTCCACACATTCGCTATTCGGCGAACATCGAGCAACCGCTCCCCGAATCCCGAGTAGTGTGGATGGGTCGCTTGCTATTTGCCGAGTAACGAACATTCGACGCTCGCCCTACCCACCGCGTGTTGGTCTTGTGGAGACTTGATGTCCAAAAGTAGATAGTTATATATAATGCCCAGATGGATTTCGCTATACTGAGCGAACATTCGTCGAACACGTCAGCTGATCGGGATCGGGTGAGTAGTAGCTCGCTGCTCGGCGAATGCCGAATGTTTGGAGCCACCTTTATGTACATAGATCGCAACACCGCCACTGGCATTTGCACAAACCACTGTGTTGTTATAAAAACATTGATAACCTTTTATATTAATATTATACTTATTTTGAAATTGGTTTCCTGGATGCACACTACGTCGTAGTTGTCATATTTTAGAATATTCTGAAGAAATTCATATCTAGTGAGAAAACCGTTCACATTCCATTGTAGAATACTTATCTTCCCGTTTGAAGAACTTTGCTTGTTAATTCGTTGTCGGACAATTCTCTTGAAGAATCTGAGTGGACTGGATCCTTCAGTTTCTTCATAATTCTTGTAAACCTTGATTTTATTCCTCTGTCAGACAGTAATGGGTATATTTCTTTGAGCATTTCAATAAGTCTCCCTGTTGTTTGGTGTAACTGAGAGATATTTGAAGGGGATTCCTTACGCCGTAAGTGTTTTCCAGAAAGTCTTTTAGTTGCTCGTACATAAGTATATTGTTGGATCCTTCTATTCTTTCTTTCACTGGGACTAGAGATGCTATTCTTATTGCTGTCGCTACTGATGGTGTTCTGCCTAGATACCTTCATTTTCTTTTTCTTGATTTGTTTTGCCGCACCGTTAATTCTTCCTTGAAGACGGTGGAATTGTTCTTCCTGAAGTTCGCTTGAATCATTGGTAGGAATGCTTGTGATCTGTGATAAGGCTGTCTTAACAGGCTTGCCTTGGTCGAGTTGGGGAAATTCGCGGTAACTAGGTACCTTGTCTCTTTGTTCGTTGTCGGGGGAAACATTGTTTTCAATTATGTCTTCCAATTGGTTGGGGTTAATGTCTCCTATATTTTTGCAGTTTTTGGCAACGTGTCCTTCTTCCTTGCAGTAAAAGCATTTAATGATTCCGCTAGACATGTAAATCCAGTTTCTTTCTCCTTTGTATGTGATCAGTATGGCTTCAGGTGTCTTGCTTAATGAGTCATCTGGTACGAACACCTGTCTACGGAAACAAGACATGAGTAAACTGCTCTTTACCAAAACCGGCTCTAAGAAATGACACGTGAGAACTGCGTATCACTTTTAGTGTGTCTAGTTCATCTTTAATTACTGCGTTAGGGATCATAGGATAAACATTTGAAATTATAATACGCTTCTGTCTTCTTACAAGAGACCGAATATTTTGAAAGGAGCCCTCACTATTAATAGTCTTGTACTTCTTTATTCATTCATCTACTAACTGCTTACTGCTCAAAAATACACACACACACACACACACACTATTAATTGAAATTTTTGATGCATACGTGATATGACTAGGCTTCTACGTACCTTTCGAGGGGTGTGCTGTGGTATTCAATTATCATACCTTGTTCCTTCTCCGGGTACATGGCATTGAGAACAACTCTATTGTAACTTGGACGGCCGATTCAACGGGCTGGCTCCTGTAATCAGAGGCCTGCCCTCGGATAGCCGCTTTGATATCAGCCATTTACTTCCTGTTCCCCATTCACAATGAGAAAGAGGTAGGTAGTAATAAGAACAGTTCCATATACTGAAGTAGACTGCTCACTTTACCATAGCCCGCTAGTATGCTTTAAAAGCCTCGGCGCTTTGGCCACGTTCTTGTTATAGCTAAAAGTTCCGCTACTGACCGCTGGCGCGCTGCTCGCCGACCATTCCTCGATCTGCTGCTGCATGCAAATATACGGAGATACGCATTACAAACAGAGAACTTTTCGATTTACAGGCTTTGAATTCAAGTATTTAGGCATCTCCATTACTTCTTTGGTAACAGCAGCAATGTTCTTCACGACCTCTGATAAAAAAATGTTCACAAATTATGTCAATGATCGTTATTAAATCTGCGCTCTCGTCACATGCAAGGAAACTGTTTCTTTGCAAAGCTGGCTTAATATATTTTTGAAGGTTTCTTTTCACAACAAACCTTGGAAGTTGGGGTACAGCTTTCACAATAAATTGCTCTTCCACATATAACCTTCAGGATTATTTAAAGATGAGAATGATTTATTTATTTAATAACCACCCATGTTAATTATCTTCACATTGTAAATAAATATTCACATACATTCTTGATGTTTCTGAACGTTAATAAAATATGTAACCCTTACTTCGGCAACCTAACAATTCAGTTTATTCTCAAATCTTGAAAAAACAAGATACAAATCTTGAAAAAACACTCACAAATAGCACAAACAATTTTTGTTTACGTTCAATAAAAACATACTGGCTCCATGTACTGGGAATGATCGTTTGAGACAGCTTTGGATATTTCTCGTATTGTAACACTTGTCAATCAAAAAGTGACATTTTCTCACAAACGTCATTGGATATCGCGAGATGTCTGTTTGTTGATTTTTATTTCTGATGTTTGATTTATTGTTCTATCATTGTTGTGGAATTTGTAAGCGGACTACGCAAAGAATTAGAAATAATATCTACATTGTACTTTATTGAAAATCTCTAGTTTTTTTCTTGTACCTCCATGAGAGCGCCAATATGAATTTCGCTAGTCCAAAGTAATTTTATGACTATCTCTAGGTGAGAACGTTTTTACCAGGGCAATAGTGATTTGGAGTACTTTTTTTGAGTGAACTTTCCCGAGTATTATTTACAACAGCGTCAGCATTTATTTATAACAGCGCCCGTCGTCCGTTTAGAACTAGTTCCTTCCAATTATTTAGTGATTATTTTTTCACGAATACTTCTATTTTGAATTTTTACTTTTTTGAGCGTGTAATGTAGATTAAAGAATAAATACAGTTTGAAAATTTAAAAAGAGACAGTATAAAACTGATAAAATAATAGTTTTATATTTTTTCGTTTTCATCCATTGTCTTTAACAACCTTAAAGACATTATGTGCAATATAGTTTTCTTTAAATACCTAAATATACAAGTAAATATCAGAAATAATTAAGAATAAATATTGTATTTTACATGTCAAGAAGAATCACTACCGGCTCACTAACCAAGTAGATTTCACGCATGCTATGTATTTGAGGGTTAATTTGAAGCATTCACTCCACAATTTCTTTTAAGCAAACTGCACAGTGAAATAATTTCAGTATTGTTTAATATTACCACCAACACGAGTTTGCAATGCCTCATATCACAGTAAGTGACCAAAATCGTCCGAAATGCGGACATTTCCCTATGCATTAAAACGGCCCGAAGGTCTCGCGAATGGTCGGCGACCAGAGCTCCAGCGGCCACAACGTGAAACTTCGTCCGTTCGCTTACTTCCATAAGGATCGGCGAAGTGCCGCGGCTGTTAAGGCTAAATGTACCGACACTAGTTCAATTTGTCGCCACCACGTGGCAGCACCAAGTTTAATGAATTTTACTTTACCGATTACGTCTGAACAAATGGTCCGATTTTCGATCTGTAAACGGCATTTGACTCCTGTTTATAATAGAATTTACGCTACGAAGCCCTTTTTCCAAAAAAACTAGCAGAAACTCGATTTTTAAAATTTTTCTCGTACTTCCGGGAACAATTTCAAAAATGTGGGCTTATAGCGCGATGGCGACACGCTTCCAGAATCCAACGCCGTGTCAAACATGCAAATCGGATAAATAGGAGCGACGGTAAGTGAAATTTCGAAAAACACCTCACCCCACTCCCCCTTCCCCTTCCACGCCGACGGGACATTGTTGGCCGGCGGCGCGGTCAAGCCGGCACGGGCGAGCCGGGCGGCGGCCGCCGCGGCGCGGCGACGGGCAAGAAGGCTGAACTTTCGGGGGCAGCAAGCCAGACACCCCGTCACTTCGTTGATGCTTCCGTCACTTCGCATCTCAAGATATTTTTCCCCACATATGAAACTAGTGATGCTGTAATAGGGGTAAACGGTCTCGTATCATCTTTAATAGTAGTATAAAACTATTACCTTATTCACATATTCCATCTTCCTTCGAATACCATCATAAGAATGTCTGAGGTATCACTCAAAACACCGATCCCGCTTTGGTGCTGATTTCAAAAAGAAAAAATCGAACTAATTGCGTAAATATCACCCATATTCCATCTCCTCACAACGTATTTTAGATATATTGTACTTCTAAGATCTTCCATTACCATTTCACTACCGGAAAAAACAAGCGGAGATAACGCAAGAGCTCTTTTATCCTACGATTCGATTTATCATTTCAAAACGGCGTTTGTCACCTTGATAGAATTCACCTGGTTAATCCTTTTCCCAGTAAAATAGCCGAATCGAATTTTTAAAATGTTTTATACTTGCGGACATATTTGAAAAAGTGGTAAAATAGCGCGCTGGCGAGATGCACCCTGAATCTAACGCCATATCATACACTGAAATCGGATAAATAGACTTCTCTAGTCATGTAAAAAAATGATCTTCAGTAACGTCACAATTCTGTTTCGCGGTACTGCTTGTCGATCTCATGCCTAAAGTCCGGGTCTAATGTAATTACATATGTTTTGTCTACTGTTCTCATTTTGTAATTTAGGCGAACTGTTGCAATCCTAACAAAATATTTAAATTTTTCGTTACAAATTTTGTACTGTATTACGTATTTTACATATTTTGCTGATCATTTAATATCTGCTTAACAGTATATTTATTATTTGCTAATTATTAAGGTATTTTCACAAATTACCAAATTTTCTTGAAATTATTTCCGGAAATATATTTAATTAATTTTGAAAAATAGTTTTTATTTAAATGTGTTGATATTTTTGCAATGAGCATATTTTGTCTAATACTAATTCAGAATTGCTGACATTCCTATGTGCTGCACGTAAAGATTTCGAACAGAGTGCTTCAAAGATTCTCTGTTCTTGTCTGCGTTTTCTACGTGCATCTCTTTGTTTTCATTGCTGATAGAAAGAAATTAAAAAAAACAGTAGGCAGAAAAAGTAGTTACTTTTAAATTCGATATAATTATTATTTTATTAATGGAATTTCAAATTGTGAACATTTATTTTACTTTATCTCTCTTCTCAATCTTCATACGAAGAGAAAGTTATATCGTGCGCAGGAAAACTCTCAAAGCCGAGTCCTGATAATGAAAATGTGGATAAATCGTGTTGTTGTATAGTAAATTACTTCCTGTAACTCGTGGTGTAGCCAGAATCCATGTTTTGTGGGTCCTTAATACCGAAAAATTGGTTGACGGAAAAACATCCATCAGTGTCTCTGGTGTATGTGAACAACACTAGCGTTTACACTTCGTACAAATTTTTCCAAACTGGAAAAAACAGCTGTCGATCTACTGTCATTCGAAGCTCTGCAATTTTCAAAAACGTGCAATACTTTTTGGAGATACATTACACGAACCCCCCCCCGGATATTTTAAAAAATTGCTCAAATATGGCTCCAAATTTTTTCTTTATATTTCTAGTAAAAATTGAATAAAATACACATGGCTTAGGTCCGATTTCACTGATAACTGAATTTTCGAAAATTGCAAAAGATTGAATTTTTTCGGCGTTTCCTACAACTACAATATTGACGATAGAGACTTTTCCTTTCTAAGAAATTTGTTGTACATAATTAGTTCTTTCATTAAGATCATGAATTTTTTTAAAACAATTTTTGTAGTTATGGCGCAATCTTGTGTGCAATATATGCAACTTTAAAAGATAACAAAGCAAGATTTTTTCAAAATCGGCTCCATTTTTTCCCTTTAAACTATTGGTAGGGATATTGCGAAATGTACTTTAAGAGATGACATAAACGCTATTTTGCTCCATTCTTTTGTTTTTGCGAAAATAACACAAATGAAACTTTTTGAATAGCCTGTCACGTCGTTTATATTTACATTATCGGCGATTTGTTCACATTATTAGATTTATGAGCACACGTACTTTAAATTATATCATTTAAAGTTTTTCGAAAACTAAAAATTTTTTTTGAAAATGAACTCGAAATTTCGCATTTTCAGAAACGCTCAAACGCCAATTTTTTCTGAAAAGGTTCCAAATTTTTTGTTCAAAGTTTTTGTACGTATAGTGCGAAATGCACTGTCTAAGGAAACAAAAAAGTTTTGTTGTATTATTTTGTTGTTTTTCTTCAAAATTGACACAAATGTATTTTTTAAATATTTCGCATGCCTTGTATGCACATTTGCAGCGATTTGTAACCATTATTGCATTTGTGAATGGAAGAGCTTAAAATATCTTAAAATAAATTTTAAAAAAAAACTCTCAAGATTCCTGTGAAAAAGGGCTTCATATTTCACATTGCCACAGACGCTTAAACACCCTTTTCTTAAAAACGGTATCAAGTTTATGAATGAAAATTGTCGTAAAGGACAAGGTTTCAGTCTTCTCTAAAAGCAATATTTTGAATTACCATTAGGAAACCGAATAATTGAGAAAACCTAAAAAATAAGTTGGGTGCATTAAATGGCAGGTGGCAAGATGGGGCAAGGCCATAAATCTAGCCCATGCCAACAAAATAGTAAATTTTACTACGACAAAGTCCGAATAGCTGGCTGAAACTATAGGAAATTGAAAACTAATACGGGAATGTCTGTGCCATTCTGTAGCACCACCAGTTACTTTCTCGTGTTAGTTACTCAAAGTTATGTAATGCTGCGGAAAATCTATTTCGAAATATTAACGGAAGTACTCGTTTTGGGGTCCCCTGATAAGATACCGAAAGGGTGTATGTGTGTTTTGACTTTTTAACGTCCGTTCGTCCGTCCATCTGTCTGTGTCTGCCTGTCTGGGCGTATGTGAACACCACTAGTGCCTAAACTATGTGTAGAATTTTTGCTCAACTGAATAAACCCCTGTCGATCTGGTCTGAGTCGAAGTTCTGCGATTTTTAAAAACATTCATTAATTTTTGGAGATACTTTTTATTAAGCCCCAGGGACATTTTCAACATTTTCTCAAAAATGTCAACCAGGATATGTCACTGCAATGCCTCTGACCGAGAGGTGCTAGGTTCGAGTCCCGACGGTGGCAGGATTTTTCAACACTAGCTTGTCAGTTAGATGTAGAATTCAACCGATGTCTGGAGGAAAATTCTAGCGACCGGCTGCTCTGATTGGAAGTTTTCCGTAGTTTCTCCGATCAACATCAAACGAATGCCGCAGCAATACCCTAACAAACGGACCTCGCGCGATATTTCCTTCCTCTTCCTTGTCCTATCTTCACACACACACACACACACACACACTAACTTGCACAACAGTACCATATATGCTGGGAGACCAGTGGGAGGATTGGAACTTGTCCCGGCTGGGGTGGTGCCCCGCTGGTGGCAGATACCTGGTTGGGAAGCCCCGCTAGTGGACGGAAGGTCAGCGCCGGATCTCGCCATCGGCATAGCGGGCAACATCTCTTCCACCTCACGATGAAATAAACATGCATTGCACTTACGGGACTAATGACCAAAGCAGTTGACGCGCCCAAAATCACTAACAATCAATCAAAAATTACTCCAAATACTTTCCTTAAATTAATTGTAAGAATAAAGTAAAATACACTCAAGGTGGCATAGCTCTTATTTTCATTGCTGACTGATTTTGGGAAAATTGCAAAAGTTCGATTTTTTTTTCGGCGTCTTCCTACAACTACAAAATTGAAGATAGAGATTTTCCCTTAAAATTATATTTGTTCTCCATACTTAGTTCTTTCAATAAGGTCATGCACATTTTTTTGAAATTTTTAGTAGTTTTCGCGCAATATTGAGGGCAATTTGTGCAATTTTTAAAAATTACAAGAACAAGATTTTCTCAAAATCGACTTCAACTTTTTTCCTTAAACTTTTGGAAAGGATAGTACCTAATGTACTCTGAGATGACATAAACGCCATATTGCTCTATTCCTTTGTTTTTTCAAAACTTACAAAAATGTAATTCTTTGACTAGCCTTTCATTTAGTAAATATTTTCTTTAACGGCGATTTGTTCATATTAGGGAACTTTTGCCACCTCGAACGTTAAGTACTATCGATCTTTTGCGCATGCGCAGATGCACCAAAGTGATGCAAAACTTGCACTGCGAATGAGCAGAAGATCGATAGTACGTAACGTTCGAGGGTGCAAAAACTCCCTACTATTACATTTACGAGTACATGTGCTTTACATTATGTCTTAAAAGTTCCTCGACAACTCAGATGTTTTCTGTGAAAATGAACTGAAACTTCCGAATTTGCACAAATGTTCAAACGCCATTTTCTCAAATTGCTTCTTCAAACTTTTCGTACGAATGCTATTTGCATTCTTTAAGTTAACATAAAATTAATTTGGCTGAATTTTTTTGATTTTTCAAAAAATAAATAAATGTATTTTTAAGTGTCTCTCACGCCATTAATATTCACTTTTCCAGAAATTTTATACATTATTACATTTGTGAGTAGAAGTGCTTTAAATGTCACCAAATGAAGTTGTTCGAAAACTCGAAAGATTCTTGTGAAAATTCCGAAGCTTCCATTTTCGCATTTGCAGTAACGCTTAAACGCCATTTTCTTAAGAGCGGCTCCAAATTTATCAATGAAAATTCCTATATAGGACGAAGTTTTACTCTTCTTTAATATCCTAAAAGTAATATTTCGTATCTACCATTAAGAAGCTGAAAAATGAGAAAAGTTCAAAAAATGTATTTTGGGCGGCGATAGATGTCAGCAAGATGTCAGAAGATGGGGAAAGATGGTAAAACTGGCCCAGACCAAAAATATTAGATTACTATGAGAAAGTATGTGCAATTTGTCCTAAAGTACGAAAACGTTTTAGAAAATTCGATTCGGTTATTTTACTGGAAAAAGGATTAACCAGGTGAATTCTATCAAGGTGACAAACGCCGTTTTGAAATGATAAATCGAATCGTAGGATAAAAGAGCTCTTGCGTTATCTCCGCTTGTTTTTTCCGGTAGTGAAATGGTAATGGAAGATCTTAGAAGTACAATATATCTAAAATACGTTGTGAGGAGATGGAATATGGGTGATATTTACGCAATTAGTTCGATTTTTTCTTTTTGAAATCAGCACCAAAGCGGGATCGGTGTTTTGAGTGATACCTCAGACATTCTTATGATGGTATTCGAAGGAAGATGGAATATGTGAATAAGGTAATAGTTTTATACTACTATTAAAGATGATACGAGACCGTTTACCCCTATTACAGCATCACTAGTTTCATATGTGGGGAAAAATATCTTGAGATGCGAAGTGACGGAAGCATCAACGAAGTGACGGGGTGTCTGGCTTGCTGCCCCCGAAAGTTCAGCCTTCTTGCCCGTCGCCGCGCCGCGGCGGCCGCCGCCCGGCTCGCCCGTGCCGGCTTGACCGCGCCGCCGGCCAACAATGTCCCGTCGGCGTGGAAGGGGAAGGGGGAGTGGGGTGAGGTGTTTTTTCGAAATTTCACTTACCGTCGCTCCTATTTATCCGATTTGCATGTTTGACACGGCGTTGGATTCTGGAAGCGTGTCGCCATCGCGCTATAAGCCCACATTTTTGAAATTGTTCCCGGAAGTACGAGAAAAATTTTAAAAATCGAGTTTCTGCTAGTTTTTTTGGAAAAAGGGCTTCGTAGCGTAAATTCTATTATAAACAGGAGTCAAATGCCGTTTACAGATCGAAAATCGGACCATTTGTTCAGATGTTATCGGTAAAGTAAATTCCTGCTGATGGTGCTGCGATCTATTGAATTTTCCTACAAGTTTTGTTCGGTACATTTAGCCTTAAGGCATACTAGCGGGCTATGACTTTACACTGGTACTTAAACTTGAGTTCGATAACACGCAAACTAGTCACAGACCGCACAGCTATACTGAGCGGGGCACACGACGTTGCTGCCGAACGAATGAGGCTTCAATGTTGTTTCAGTAACAAAAGTTTATAGGAAGGTTCGCACTAAGAGTGACATTGTTTCTTTTCTAGCTTTGTCACTATGCGAAGTAGATGCAAGGTGCTATCCTACTTGAAACTTTTTAAAACATTTAATCTGCATGAATAAATCCAAATTATATAGAGCTACGTATTGCTTAAAAAGAGTATTAGAATTTTGCTACAAATTACGTTTTTGAAACAAATTTGACTAAAATTAATGTCAGATTTAATTTAAGATTACTGTACAAATGTGTTTAGTTAAACGTTCAAGTTGAAACTATCTGGGCAGAAATTATATATGCTCGAATTTGAAATTTGGTCATAAAAATCACTTTTTGACGTACTTGTTTTGTCGTACTTTCTCTTGTTGATAAAATTATTCTTTCCATAGAAACAGTGATGCTGCTACTTCAAATACTTCAAACGAAATTAAAAGAAAAAAATTGAAATACTCCAAAATTTACAATTTTTTTCAAAAACATTAAAAATAATAGAGGTAAAATTCTGAAATTTCATTGACATTCTGAATTTCCTTGGCATTGTTTAATCCTTTTCTGAGTTTCAGTATTTCAAATTATAAAATTTCTGCAGCCATTGCTAAGCTATTTTATAATTTTTAACTTCACAATTAAAAAACTGTGTTAATCCTCTGCTGCACGCAAGCAGACTGAGAGCTTACTTTTGATCATTTTCCTCTCCCATTTTCAGTTATCAAAGTATTTTGAGTTTTGGCTTCGTGTATCTTCCGTACTTTGCGACGTATCGTATGGCATTGATAATTCATTTGGCGATGGTTGCTCACCGCACGTGTACTTGCCTCGCAAATCCAAGTAGTGTAACGGAAGGTTAAAATAAGTATAACAATAAGCACCAAATACAATTGCGTGCTCTCAGGATCTAAGATCAAAATACTATTTATACAAAATATGCTTCAGTTTTAATGTTCACAAATTATGCCGAAAAATAATAAGAAAGTACTTAATATGCTGCCTAGAAACTAAGTATATAGCATTACTTTAAAAGAGTCCAAACACGCATTATGCATGAATTTCTCCAAAAAACTGTCAAAACTGCAAACATGCACCGAAAAAGTATGCATTTTTTAGACGAGTTTCATGAAACATATGTTTACAACGTTTGAAATTTCTACGAAACTTAAATATAAAACATGCATTTGCATGGAAATCCTGTCTCTAGACTCAGCTGGAAGTGTGGTCCCTTTCACTTGTTTTCCAGTGATCTGGTTGCTACCAAAGAGTTGGTTGCTACCATAGAGGAGAGATATACTAGAGTGCGCACGGTTCATTACAGCGTTATTTTTCTCATTTATTAAGCAACACTAAAAATGTTGCTTATGGCAGAAAAGTGAATTTAAGTTTTTCTGCTCTATTTGCTTAAGTACATGAAAATTCCGATTTTTGTCCAACTTGTAACTTTCAACAGCGTACCCCACTAAACCTGATTTACAAGTACAATTACATAGGATTATAAATAAAAAAATATTTGTAAAATAAATTAACTCCATGGGATGCATTAATCCGAATTTCTATTATTACTCAATGCTAGTCATTTTACTATTGATCCACATCAGTGATATTTATAATAGCAAGTTATCAAAATGATATTTCATCAGTCATTCATATTACATTAGTGACATTTATAATAGCAAGTTATCAGAAGGATATTTCAAGGATTTATAGAGGAAAATAAAAGGCATTTTATCTTTGATTTATATTTTGATTTATTTAGTCAAAAACAGTATGTGATGTATGGGGGAGAAGTACAATCTGCACTCATTTTCTTGAGCTTCAAAAGCTCTTCCCAATATTTTAACTACAAACATTAGACATTTTCCCTCCCGAGTTATATAAAACCTATTTGCATCGATTAACAAACTGAAGGTTTTAATTTTTTTACTTTGTATTACTAACAAAACAGTAACAGTAATTCCTAAAAATACTAGCAAGTAAGCTCAAGAAAACGTGGGCATAGTGAAGCTACATTTATGTCCAAAAGAAAAACAAGGGGCCATCACAGCATTTGCTCAATGGATCAGGAAAACTGGACAAAAACCTGATCGAAATGGGGGGTCTTTGAACCTAAAAGCTGAAGTACATATTTTTCAAAGAATTTACTAGTTTACTAGTAACTAGTGGTGCTACAGAATGGATTTCTTGTATTTTTTCTGACTTTCCCGTATTAGTTTTCTATTTCCATGGGTCTTTGCTAGCTATTCCGAATGTCACAAACTCTTACTTGCCAGCTGCTATCTATAACCGCCAAAAGTACATTTTCTGTCATTTTCTTAATTTTTCGGTTTTTAGCGTTTTCTTGTACATAATTATAAGCTTTAGAAGAGTAAAATTGCAGTGTCATGGCAAATGACCTCAGATCTGGAGGATACTGCCCTCTTTCGTCAAAGACTGACCTCTTCACCAATTCCTTACTGGGACCTGGGAGAGTCGTCTGAAAGAAATAATAAATGATATCAATAAAAAATTCAATAAATGATATTTTTAATTAAAATGTTTTTTTGAAAATAGATATTTACATTCATGAGAAGATAAGATAATAGCATTAAACGACCACTTTACAAAAAATAACTAAGTGGGTTATCAACACATCTCATCAGGGTAATCAAGAAAAGTATCAGATACAAGTATATTTTGTTGTCTTTCATACCCTCACTCTAATGTGCAAAGGATAACATGTGTAAGATATATTAACAATAACCTTAATTTGCATGTTTATCAACAACCTTAATTTGCATTTAATTTGTTCATCATATACAAACACAATATTTCAACAAATACACCTTTCAGTCTCATTTAGTTATGCATCTAGAGATTCAATGTGACAAGTGAAATTTAAGATCTTTAAAATTAAATACTCCTAATTAGATCATACTGTGAGAGTGTATTAAAAATCACACCTCTAAGACACGAAAAGCATCATCAGACATTTGTGCTTTTTCTTTGATTTCAGTAAGAAGATTTTCCAATGACAAAATTTTCCTCCTGAACTTCATATTCTGAGACCGTAAATGCACGATCTTTTTTTTCTGTTCACAGACCTGTTTACGAGCTATCTTTAACACTTGTCTTGCTTTTAATGGAGAGAGTCCATATCTTCATCAACGAAGTCACCAATATATCTATGAAATAAATTAATGGACAAAAATTTTAATACAACATAATTGTAGAATTTTAACAGAAAGTTAAACTGTTATTTCACTTCTTGAAAAGAGAAAGAATTTTGGAATAATTTACATTGAGGAACATTGTGAGAAAACTATTTCATTGTTTTGTGGGGAATCCTATTGTTGAGAGAATATTAGTCAAGTAGCACATACCTCAAAGGACGCTTTCTGCTTGCAGAAATCCTTTCAGTTGATGATGTATCATTATTTACACAGTGTGACTCATCTGCAGAAGGTACAGATGAAGAAGCCTTTGAACTAGATTGTGTTGCTGAAACAACAGACAAATGTATCAGAAAAACATTCCTCATTAATTATTACAATTCTACACAGAAAATATTTCAAGATTCCTATAACCTTACCAACATTTGTTGTTCTTTTTACAGGAGATTTTCTTCTCGCAGTTTGCTTATTCAAGTGTTTGGGAAAATTGAATATTGTAGGTACTGCATCAGCTTTAAGCCAAACACCTCCAAACTTTTCTCTATCAAAACAGTTTTCTTCAAAATGTTTTGAACAAACTTTGGAAAATTTTGTAGGAGTAAAATTCTCCCTCCTAAGCTTTTGCACCCACACTTTCTTCCTTGTTTCATCTTTAGGAAAACTAGAATGCACAACAAATCCACTAAAATCATCCATGATACATCCGAAAATGCATGAATCAGCATCTAGATCTTTATTTCGCACAACTAAAAGGGTATAACAAAATATTAAAACAAATTAATAACCTACCTATGAAACGTGACTCCTCCTTCTTTCACGTACTTCTCGTTGCAGCCAAAACAACAACAATACTGAACCATGATTTCTAACAAATCTCATACACGTGTGGATCGTAAGAAGTGACCAATATCCACAATGACGCAAAATAATAACGCTGTAGCACCAGAAACAGAAAACAGCACGCAAAGATACATACAAGCGCATACAACACGAGTTGCCGGTGTCCCAAAGTCACATGACATACGACCACCTCATGTTGAAACATGCGCAGTAGGGTCACGCGCACTCTAGTTGTATCTCTCCTCTATGGTTGCTACCAGCATAAATGCAATTTTCAATAGGTGTCTCTGATTCGGCTCGGTGCGGAGAGATTTTCCTGGTACACCTCAGTATCGTATAGGAGATGCCTCATATATGAGATTTTTTAGTGATTAATGTATCTATTTAATTTGGTATTTTCTTCACGAAAAAATTCAAAATGGTAAATTCCAATGTCCCGCGCTTTGTTTGAGGTTGTGACACATTCCTCTCTGATAAGCAAGCAGATAAATTTCAGACACATAACTGTATTTATGTAGAAAAGGAAATTATAGATAATGCAGTATATTGTAAACGTATTAGGCCCGCAACAGATTACACCGAGGAATGCGTTGCGAGAAATGTGCGACGAGAAATGTGGAAAGAGGCCGGCGAGGCTGCGTCCACACACTACAAAGAGGTTATTCGATGTCTCGAAATGCCTCTATGTGCCACAAACCGAGAGCGATGGCAGCAGTTTTAGCTATGAGATCATCTGAGAGTCCCATTTCTTGTTTTATTAAATGCTCTTATGTAATTTTTACTCGTGATATCCTTGTTTTGTTACAATAATCGTAAACCATTTGTTCAACGAGTTCGAATTACCTAGAGAGAAACACATTACTACACTGCATACAAATCATTATTTAATGTAAAAAAAACGTAAGTTAAGTGACGTATAAGGGAGAAGTTGTACATCAGCAAATTTTCTTGAACTCCGTAATCTCTACCATGCTCTGGTTTAGTATATTTGTTAGTTGAATAATGAATAGATAATGAATGATCAAATAATTCATAATAAAATTCACAATTAATAATCATTCATTCATAAATACCAATTAAGAAAAGTAATAAATTAATTCAATTCTTTCAAAATACCCTTCAAGTTTCTTGCTTCAAATTTTTATTTTTATATTACTCATGAGCGGATTTCACACAAATAAGAATATCTTCCATACAAGTTTTTACATGTTCATTTCTGTTTGAAGAGAAAATTCAAGAAAACAATTAAACAACTGGTAGTTTATCGCATCTTTTACTGCCAAACATTATAACCTCACTCAGTTCTTGCACTGTTTGGTGTTTTCCTGCGGCAGCGAACGCCCAAATGTCGTATAACAAGTGAAAGAGTAGAAATGTGTCCGAGAAAAACTCGCTCGCCGACCGACTCGAGCGAGGAACTCTTTCGCCTCCGCAGAGGCGAACGAGGAAACTCTTTCAGGTGTGTGGGGATCCATAAGAGTCTCTTGTTTCGATTTTCCACATTTCTCGTCGCACATTTCTGGAAACACATTCCTCGGCGTAGTCTGTTGCGGGCCTTACAACGCGCTTAAAGTTAGGTATAGTTTTAGCAGCACTGGAAACTTTTGTAGTATCTGGCAGAAATTTACATTTTATTCACCTCTTAAGCTTGCTCTATAAGAATTGGTTATCACAAAACCAAAAATGTGTGGCGTCGTTTAATTAATCAGACACAGACACGAAGGATTCATAACAAAACAAGTTTATTTGTAACTAAAGAAATATATAATGTTGCACAAGTTCATTTACACTTATCCGTGCTTTACGGAACCCTCCTAAGTACAGCTAATCCTAGCCGCCACCCGCGACTTGCCTTGCGAGTCCCCACCCACCCTTGCTTGACCGCAAGATACAGCGAACGCTTGACCGCGTCGCTAAATGTGACTGACGTCTCCCTCGGACAAGTCCGGCCGCTCGCCCTGGAGCGCAGTGCGTGAGCACTTAATGAAGATACCAATTCGGCTCCGTGCCGCAAATGTATTCTGGCTAATATGCCCTTACCTCACCTTACATAGATACGGTCACATGACCGACCGATCACATGATCTACTCCCACTCCGTAACTAAAGTGACGTGAGTGCCCCACGTGACCTCCGTCCCTCAGAGCTTGCTAGTGCGACGTTTGTGACGTATACAACAGACCACTGTGACGTGTTTTGCTGCCCCCTGGCGGTGCCTCAGCGTCCTTTCAGCCTAAACCCATCTTAGAAACGCCCCCTTCCTGCTCAACCTAATGGTCTGTCTATTTGTGGCTTCCATAGACAAAGGCATATCCTATCTTTTATGTATACAAGCGTCACTATGCCACAAATGCTACCATTTAGAAATATTTAATTGCTAATTGATTACGCAAAACAATTAATTGCTCTTCAAACCTTCCAGTAATTAATGGTGAGCTAGCTTCAGTCTGGCCGAGAGCTAACTTCGATATTGTATTTTTATCGATCAACAATCCAAAATAGTCTAATGACAAATTATACCAATATTTTGTTATGTTATTTTGTTATGGTCCTCCATAAATTTCAATTATCTTCGCTAAATTACCATATGCATGTCCTAATCTAAGATGCTGGTAAAGCCTTGATTTTATTGCAGTACGTTAGACATCTGTGGTATGGAGTTACAAGTTTATTTTGTTGAAATTGAGTTGTTTGAACTGTAATTGGTTATATCGCGAAACATTGCCAATGTGCTATTAACCTCATTACAGCCCAAAACAGCAAGTATTTGTTCACGTGACTTAAGTGTTCATCCACGGAGGCAAAATTATTTGTAACTCAAGATTTGACACGACTTTCTTCGTAGCATCTGCTAGTTTTTAATTCAGTAATTCGTTTGACGACTTTTTTGCAAATATGTGACAATTAATTATTATGGAGGGTGAACATTCTGTTTGGGACATTTGTTCCATTGCTATTTGACTCCTGTTTCCAAATGTTGACTGGTTTTTGTAAGTCCCTCTTGAAATGTGTTGTTGACCTCATGACATTGTTGAACCAATATTCATGTTTATTACTCCTGTAAAACATGCGATTTAAAACAATACGGCATCCCCTTTTCCAAATAGTTTTCCTTATTTCTTAAATATACAGTGCCTTTAGTTTATCTTGCAACTCATGTCTGAGGGCACTTGTTCTTGTTTTGGTAATTTGGCAACCGCGTCTCTTTTACACCTTTCAAGACAGCCGTGCCTGGCACGTCGGGACAGCAGAGGAGGCAACCGTCAGGTCATAAGCTGCAGCAAGTTTCCTGTTTCTTTGTTGATCCCATTCAAAAGTGTCGGCGGGCAGGTACACGGCTCTCATGCCGAAATCTTTTCACGCTGCACAGAGTGGGTGGGGTGGGGTGGGCTGAGGCATGAGCGTGGAAACAAAACGTCTCTTTAAGCAATTCTGCCCAGTATGCTGTAATATTAATGTGGAGGGGAGTTATCGATTTATTTATAGCAACGTAACAATAATTATTTAAGTAAAGCCAGCTCAGAGAGAAATCGAAAAGATATATCGTGAAATATTACCGCCTAGCTCTTCATTTTATAACAATAATAATAATGTATTATTATTATGGAATCTGCATATTAAGCAAATAAAACTTTAGTAACAGACAATAAACATACCTAGAAATGTTATGAGAGTAATTACCGCAGAGGCCAAAAGTTAAAAATCGAGGTGGAGCGTAGCGGAGCCGAGATTTTTAATTTGGACGAGGCAGTAATAACACTGTAACATTTTGTGGTATGTTCAGCATTTTATCGGTAAATCTCACGATTTATGCGAAAATTTATATTATTGCGATAGTAAACATATGAATTCTGTTGTTGCGGCATGTTACTATGATATTGTGGGATATTGCTTACGATATATCTATTTAAACAATATTCGTATACCGTGGTTTGAAAAAAGATGGATACAAATAATTCTCCTGAAGTTAAAGATAACTAAAGAAATGACGTTCGGTGAGGAAGTTGGCGCGTCGATTTCCAGTGGCGACACCTCAGATCGTCAGTAAATATGATTACCGAAGAAGAGTTTCATTTGATGGAATGCGAGGAAAATGAAATTAATTTACCTAAAACACATTTTAACTGCACTATTAAAACCTATTATAATGAACAATAATTATGTCAAAAACTAATTTGAGTTACTTTTATTCTGAATTATTTGAATTTGATTTGTTTTCTACACCGACTTGGTTCTTTCTTAATAAACATTTGACTTACGATGAATCAATGGTTGTTTATTCACGTTGCCAAAGATGTTTAAACCCGATGCTAAGGATGTTAAATTGCTTAACATACAGATAGGTACACGCCTGTAGGGTTGCATGTTAAAATGGGCTAAAGACGCATGTGACCGATAAATTATTAAAAATACTAATAAAATGTAACTAAGTAGTACATTATTAATTATTGAAAATAATTAATAAAAAGTAATAAAATATAATTATCTTAAAATGACAAAAAACTGACAGTCGAGTAAATGCTCAAAGTGACCACCGTTTATGAAGAGACAGGCGTTTATTCTTTTCTGTGTAGTGGCTGCAGTCCGTTGAAGAGTAACAAGGACAGAATACGTGCTTTCTCTTTCTTCCAACTAAAATTAGATACATTCTCTCAGCCCGAAATCTGAGGGCACGCGACCGGGCTTCGCTAAAAGTGAAAGGGCGTCGAAGGTATTTCACGCGTTGCCAAATTGGCAAAACAAGAGTTGGTGTTTCCAGTCCTGGGTTGCAAGATACGATAAAGACCCGGTATGTAACACGTCGAACCAGCAGACGTTGGTCTGCGCTTCATCTCTCTCTTTCCCCTTCCATCTTCCTTTCTCTCTGTCTCTCCCTCCCTCTTTTTGTCTCTCCGTTTCTCTCTGTCCCTGTTCAGTCTGTCTCTTGGTCCTTCTCATTCACATTTATACTGCGATTTTTGTAGGAAGAGCTCTCAAGGCCACTCAAATCCCATCTTCGCGATGGAATATGTCACGGCATTTGGCGTCTTTTCTCGGTCTTGCCGGTAGAAGTCGCATGATCGTAAGCACTGCTTCATACGGTCGCGATCGTGCGAAATCTAGCGGAACGACTGTGAATGACACGAAATGCCGTGACATATTCCATCGCGAAGATGGGATTTGAGTGGCCTTGAGAGCTCTTCCTACAAAAATCGCAGTATAGTTGCAGATTCTGCACGTCTTTGAGCAGGTGAGGCAGTGGCGTACGCTCAATGTATGCGAGTGATGTGTTACATCCCCTAGTTTTCCATCACTTAAAAATATTCTCAGTAAAGCATTTTATTTTCTTCTGTTAAGTATCTCCTTCTATTTCTCTATTCCGTCCCGCCATTTATGTGCGCGGTCCAATAGGCGTTAGTGCCCTCGCTGGATGTGACAGACCGAGAAACATCCCTTCAACGACTTCACTTCGTTGCCGAGGTCATTGAACTCACGGCCATGCGCTATGTGCAAGCTGCGTGGTTTCGGCTGCCGGTGATGTGACATAGCTTCTCACATCAAAGGCTTCTCATTGGCGTTCGTGTATCCCCTCCCAATAACCTTCCATATCCCCTCCTCTGATGCCCTTCTCTCTCTAATAATTCGGCAGCACGCCTGGGAATCCCAGAAGTCACGTGCCACTATTGTGGCCCGTATACTGCGATTTTTGTAGGAAGAGCTCTCAAGATAACTCAAATCCCATCTTCGCGATGGAATATGTCACGGCATTTCGCGTCTTCTCTCGGTCTTGCCGGTAGAAGTCGCATGATCGCAAGCACTGCTTCATACGGTCGCGATCGTGCGAAATCTAGCGGAACGACTGTGAATGATACGAAATGCCGTGACATATTCCATCGCGAAGATAGGATTTGAGTTATCTTGAGAGCTCTTCCTACAAAAATCGCAGTATAAGCGGGGAGCGGGGGGCTGACGGCACGACTGTCTTTCTTCACAAGTCAAACAAGTCTGTCAACTATGCTTAAGCATATTTCAACCTGATTCAGTACAACTGGGTAACTCGATGTGTGTTAGCAGGCCTGACAAAACAAGATCATCATGTAAGGAAATGGTATGACAGACAATCCGTGAACTCGAAACGGTGCGCGCGATGTTATTTCGTCCGTCATGTGAGTCGTGCATTCTACCGTAAATGCTGTTTACTACTGAATGTGCGTTAAATAGACTACTTTGCCTAGTTGGTGATATGTTAAAGAGAATCGTGAATTCGAAATTGTAACGCGAAAGAATAAAACTTGCGTGTGTGTGTGCGTGTGCGACATGGCGAGCTCATCATTTGTGGTAGTGGGTGAGTTATTTGTGGCAGGGAACAATAGTGAAACGTTTCATTGTGTCATAGACAGGATTCGTGAAATTCCATGCAGTTCTTTCTCCTATTACGAAAAACTTAAGGTAGATAACGATGGACAACCAAGACAACGCGAATAGTTCAAAAATTAGGTATGTACTTGTTTGTGGTTATTTTTTTAGTTTTATTGTTTTGTTTGTGTACAATGAAATTATTTTAGCACGGCCGCTCAAGATCAGACCTCAGAGCTACCGGAAGATTCCATTCCTTAAAACTATCGCTTTAGGGGGGAGCGCGTCCCTTCCCAGGACGTGTTGACAGCCCTACTCCAGTTCAGTAAACATTGACCCTGACTATTCGTCTCCGCAAGGTGACAGTTTTCAGTTGCATTTCTCTTATAGAGTACAGCTATTTGTATGAAGTTCTGTACAAGTGATTATTATTTTGTTGTGATCATTGCAATGCGTCCTGTTCAAAGCAACTTTCATATAGACATCCTTCACAGTCAGACGCGTGAAGTCGTTGCGAAAGTATATCAATTTATGAAGAGAAGCAAAAGAAGGCATTGAAAATATCAAAACAGTTTTTAAGGCGGTAATTCCTGGTTCGGGTGTTTCGAAAAGATCTATTCGCAGAATTAATAAGGAAATTAATTGTATTCAATCAGGAGAATCGTGTTCATTTTTTACTCCTAATTAAGAAAAGAGAAAGGACGTGGAATCTGCTCTCGACAGTTTCAATGAGAGTGTGTTTCACCGCACTATGATTTAATGCACCATATCAAGAAATCGTTATTTTACAGGAAACGACGCGATAGTAAAGACGGTGAAAATGATATTACTTATGATTGTGAGGAAACGGGTATCAGTGACAGTGGAAAACATATGGATGAAAACAGAGCCAGGCCATCTCGTGAATTTGGTGTTTCTCCATTAACCGAGCAAAGACACTACAGCAAATTGATTTCGAAGGCTCTTCGCTAGCTTGTGCTATAGCAAAGGTAGGCTAATGTTTTTGGTTTTGACAGACGAACCAGGCGCGAGCGAGCGCCATCTTCTGGTTCTCTCCCCATCACTTTCAGCTTCCCCCTCTACTCGCGAATCTCAGCGGCCACCCTAGAAAAATTTTGCTGTAAGTTAGTGCATGCAATGAGAAAATGATGATTTTCAAGGAAGATTCAGAATGTGTCTAACTTGCCACTTACACTTCTAAAATACTTCAGAATAAAGTAGAATGACGCAGACTTTAAATATTTAGAATTATGCATTCAATCTGTAATATCATGATCGCATCCCCACATCTACCAGCCAGGAGACGCCACTGGTTTTTCCTACCGTAATAAAACGCAAACAATTCATGTAAATGAATTAAAACTAAGTTAAGGAATATATTTTCATGTTATTTTGTTTATTTAATTGTAATGGTCTTATGCAAACTCTGATGAACCTGGAACTAATTTTTAAAAACGACTAATGTCATGCTAGTTGGCTAGATGATGTTCGCCACTTGACCAGTTTTTTATAACATTGACAATTATTTTATTAAAAATGTTTGTTTATGATGTGGTTTCAACAAACCTAGACAATAGATTTTAGAAAAATACCCCGAATAGGGTCAAAACGTCAAAAAAGAAATAAATTGCTAAAAATATATTAGAGTGTTTTATTAAGGTCAAAAACCATTACAATTAAATAAAAACAAGTTAATGAGACAATTTGAGCCGGACATAGTATTCGTACAATTCAAAAATTAACTAGTTTTTGAAAATACGGTGATCGCACTCCGCAACAAGCACTTGTTTGGACCCGTTTCACACTACTCATTTCATGATCTTAGTCATTGTTATTGCTGCTAATAGAGATAACGAAATAAAATTGTTGAATTTTAAAAATCCTCGATAGGGCGTGAAACGAAAGGAATTTTCAGTAAATTTTACATTGTTTTCATTGTCACAAAAATAAAACACTCATGCAGAAAACTATCAGCCTTACGTACGTCATTTACCGGCAGCAACAGCAAGAACAAAAACAACACTTACATACTAAAATATCCATCACACACTTTTTGTACTCACTACACACAAAAGAAGCTCCCGAAACGACTTCGCCTTGGCGGAAGGGAATTGCGTGCGTAAGAGGAGAGAGCGAGAGAGAGCGCGAGAGAGCTAGCGAGCGAGCGAGAGAGAGAGCGAGAGCTGTTCTCCCATTGCTGCTACTAGTGATAACGGAATAAAATTGTTGAATTTCAAAATCCTCAATAGAGCGTGAAACGAAAGGAATTTTCAGTAAATTTTACATTGTTTTCATTGTCACAAAAATAAAACACTCATGCAGAAAACTATCAGCCTTACGTACGTCATTTACCGGCAGCAACAGCAAGAACAAAAACAACACTTAAATACTAAAATATCCATCACACACTTTTTGTACTCACTACACACAAAATAAGCTCCCGAAACGACTTCGCGGAAGGGAATATGCGTGCGTAAGAGGAGAGAGAGCGCGAGCGAGCAGAGAGAGCGAGCGAGAGAGAGCGCGAGAGAGCTAGCGAGCGAGAGCTGTTCTTCCACAACAGCCAACTTTACACAAAACCAACTGCACTCTTCAAACGACGTTTTTAATAAAAAAAGACTTACAAGGAATGAAAATAATTTCGCCAAATAGAGATAAATAATTAAATACCGGCAAATATTGACTGAACTTGTGTACTGCTAATAACAAGCGAAATTCATAAAATTACGTTGCAGCGAGTCAGACGAAAACAGAATATTGGGATTTTTTATTTCAATACGATTTCATATACATCGATATTGCTGCAATATCTTGAATACTGAATATTATTAGAAGGAAAATGTATATTCTTAAGGTATTATGAGCTGTTATTCGATTACCTGGGATTGTACAACCGTGCACCCTAAGCACGAGCCCCCACTGCACAATGTATTTTTTTAAATAACTCTTTAATATATACATTTCCAGCGATTTGTATACATTATTGCGTTTGTGAGTGTAATGCTTTAAATGACTTCCTTTGAAGGTTTTCGAAAACTCAAAAGATTTCTGTGAAAAGGTTTCAAATTTCATATTTACGCTGGAATTTTGAAGTCATTTTCTTACGAGTGGCTCTAAATTTTTCAACGAAAATTGCCACGTGGGAAAAGGTTTTATTCAAATTCTTGAAGTAATATTTCAGTTCTAGCATTAAGAAAACGAAAAATTGAGATAATTTCCCGCAATTTGTTTGTATACGTTATTGCATTTGTGAGTGAAAGTGCTTTAAATGAAGTTTTTCGAAAACACAAAAGATTCCTGTGAAAAAGAACTTCAAGTTTTGCATTTACACCACGGCTTAAACGACTTTTTCTTCAAAACGGCTCCAGAATGGTTTCAATGAAAATTTCCATATAGAACAAGGTTTTGCTCTTCTTCAATATTTTTAAAGTAATATTTTGAATAAACTTTAAGAAACTGGGAAATTGAGTTTTGGGGGTGATTGATGGCAGCTGGCAAGAGGATGGGACAAGACCGTAATGCTAGCCCACACCAAGGAAATTAGAAACTACTACAAGAAAGTGTGCCATTCTGTAGCACCACTAGTTAAGTCTTGTATTTTTTAACGATCCTTGCACTTCCGTTTAAAAGACTTGTGTAATCATTAGATCTTAATTTTAAGTTATACAAGAGTTGCATCTGCAATGTTTTTTTTAATATTATCTAACATGGGTGCCAATGACCTAAGCTGTTGAAGCAAACTTTAAATCTCAAATAAATGAGCCAATCATTTCCACTTATTTGTAATTCGATATGCTCTTCGACACTAATATTTGTATTCATCATTTTTAAATATATATGATTGTCAGAATTACATAAAACTCTGCATGTTAAGGGGGACAGACATTAGCCCCCTCCTCCTTTCCACATATGGCTATTGTTACCTCTGATTCTAATAAGAAAATAAACATAACCAAATATTGAAAGAAATAAAGGTCCTGTGCTTTCTTTACATTCAATCATTGGACCAAGACTACTATTGTATTATTAATGATTTCTTTCTTTCAATTAATTCTTTAATTTGAAAGATGCAGCATTTTCGACAATTCAATCTTGAGTAATTCTGGTAGCAAGGAAAATAAAAGATTTGGTATGCAATCAGAGTCACATTTTCATAACAATCTAATACAATAAAAGAGACTGGATGATAGAAACATTTCACTTTAAATCAACAGCAATGTACCATGACATAGCTGTGCAAAGTTTACTCATAAATTTAAATAACTTAATATTAGTATTAATGTTGATAAAACATAAGAAGCAAGACTAATACTTCGTCACTTATCCGAGCATTTAAAATCTAGTCACAAAGTGAAATATTCAATTGTCGCTACTGTTAATTCCCAGATGGAGTGACAATTCTTTGAACAATTTGAAAGTGGAATGGCATTAAAATTCATCACTGTTGAAAGTTATTTCTTACCATTTTCTAATCAAACTAAATTTTCAATGCTTAAAGACTCATTGATAAACAAATGAAGAGCAGTATGTTTGAAATTAAGCAATGGACATCAGAAGATTGGGTTGACTTCCTTTGTCTTCACACTTCAAAATAAATAACACATTCACAGGAAAAAACATTACATTAAAATAAAAACACTGGACACTGTCATATTTTTTATACAAAATAACAAATAACAGGAGTTGTTATAAAAGAACATGGTTCATTCTTTACATTGTTCTTGAGATAACAAAGAATCATTCTTTAGCAGCCAGGAGCTTGATGCACCAGGTTATACATATTACAGAAGTGAATGTGGTAAGATCCACACACACTTGAGACTAGATGAATAAAGTGAATTACAAGAACCAGCCTTCTCATTCCACTTATGAGAATAAACGACTTAACAAATGTCAATGTGTTTCTTCCTTCAATATCAGTATTTTACATATTTTGAAAGACATAATATTACACAACTGTCTTTTAGATTTGGTTCTGGATTTTTTTGAAACACTAATTTTATCCCTACTCTAAACAATTACTGCTACTTGTCCTCATAAACAGTGAATAAATGCATCTTTATTTATGGAGTCCACCAATGGTTCTCAAACATTTTCTCAGAGAAGCTTTAAAAATATTGAAATAAACATTGGAGTTCTGGTACCCTAGAAATTTAACAGTTAAAACACTCATAAATAAAAACTGTTTTCTCAAGACATTGATAATAATATACTAAGTTGATATAAAATAAAAAATATTCACACAAAAGTATGAATGTTAACTTTCAAATCCCCAGGAAAACCAATGACAAAAAACATATTACATTTTTTTAAGTTTAAACAGCACTAAAAATAGAAACAGAAGAATATACGTTTTTTATTCTCATTAAGCATGACGTAATTTATTCTCATATACACAATTATCTACACATTAAAATACAATGGTAATTTTGCATTCAATCTGCTTTATTCTTCCCCAGAGATTGTGATTTTTTCTAAATATAATTTGCATGTCTCACTGAATGCACATTCACCTTGAGAACCACTGGCATATACCATTAAGATATTTAATATAATCTCAGCATTTTTTTGGTGGAAATTAGCAATTATTAAATTTTGTTTTATATTTCAGAAAACCAACTGGCATGGCACAATCTGCAAAACTCTACTTACAACCTTAGCCAATAAGCCAGGAGAAAGATTCTGCTTCAAATATATGTTTAAATAACACAGCAAGACAATGGGGAAGGTGATTTTCATTCCATATTCATTTATAATAAACAGTTATAAATGAGTTCACAGAGTTATTACTACCACTTACTTTTAAAAAAATTGACATCTTGAATGATTTTTACATTTACATTTTCACATACACAAGTAAAAATTTAGAATCATCCTCCACTTGTATCAACACAGAAATCATATAGGAGATTATTGAAGAATGTAGAGCTTTCTTTTTCTTCTCGGTGCCTCTTTTTTTTTTTTTTGGCACAATGCATTTTCCACTAATTAAACAAATCACAGCTTTATGTGTACAAATGGTTTTATCCATGTAAATGCAAGGATAAAAAGGCTAGAGCAAAAACTCCACACTTGTCAACATTATCATTTTATAATGTACAATTCACAGTTTTCATTATGTACAAAAAACACATATTCAACCATCACCAAAGTGTACCAACCTTGCATACCAACACCAAAATAAAACAGTATACAAGCAGGAAGGTCACCTTCCCCAAACAAATGTTCCTTGGGATAAGTAACACTTCAAAGATTTTCATTCAGTATCAAAATAGCAAGCAAGACTAACATTAACTCCACAATGAAGAGTAGAAAATTCTGAAGCGCAGTTATTTATATTCAACAATTGCTTCAATGACACCATCATGCTACAAAATTTTTTTCATGGTAACTTTCAAAAATTTATCAAGGCACTTCTTTTTACATGAACATACATGTTGCAAATCGTAAGATTCTTTGGCAGGATGTGGTGGTTAGCAATTTATCCTCAAAGACAATTTAATCTAATGTTAGCCTTACTCAAGTATTTTTCCTGCACACTCAATAAAAACTTCATTCAATTACATAAAAAAAATCTTATAACACTAAAATTCATAACAGACCAATTATGGAATCTCATAGGATGGGTGGAAAAATTACATTTTCCAAACATGTATCAACCATTACAAACCACATAATCAATTACTCCTTTATGCAAACATACTTCACATTACACCAGATTACACACGTCAAAAATGTATTCTTTTGCTCATGACAAAATCGATCTAATCTTTTATCTTGTTTGAGCAAGTGTTCACTAATAATCATTAATTGGAAGAGGTTTGCTTTACTATATTTATTAACTTCAATTATCTGCAAATCAGTACACTTATCAAACATCTAATTTTTCAAATATCCATAACAAAATTACTAAATAATAAGAAATACTAAAAATTATTTAAGAGAAGAATATAGTGTTTCCTTTCTTGCATGGATTTCTTTGTATCCATCCACTCTTGTATAATAAGAGTACTTTTGAATATATCTACCTATGTGATGTCTATTTTCTTCAAATTTTCTTACTATTGACAAAGTGGCCAACAAAGGTAGACAAATTTCTTGACAAGTCCATGGAATTCCTTGAGGAAATTTGAAAATTTCTCACGATACTTTCCTTCTGACTATGGTTTTGAGTCGCAGATTTTGTACCTAAATGCACCTGTGGATTTTAAAGTTGCAGCAACACTGCAACTCTAAATGGTAAATTTACTTTTTGGTTTCAAAAAGTTCAAACAAACAAGGTTTACACTGAAAATTAACTATAGCAAATTTTTTAATAAACAAAATTCCTTGGCAACACCACATTTGTGACTTTCCCTGACTTGGCCACTCTGATTCAGTAAAGATCGTATTTAATGTATAGAAAACAATATGCAACCTCTTTATTAAAATCTTCATATCACATACATCTAAATAAAATGTTAAATTTCTCTTTAATATAATCTAATTAATGATTAAAAACCTTACATTCTTAATAATAATAACAACAACTCACAGAGAAATCAGAGCAAAATCATCACAAAACAAACTGGAATGGAATCTTGAACGATAAATGGACGATTTTAATAATCAGAAAACTTAAATATTCAATTTGTTAAAAATAGTAATAAGAATATGACTAAAAACAAAACTTTTTTCCCCATTGCATCCAAAAGTAGGACTGGAATGTTTACTAACCCTACACGTTCCTATAAGAAAATGAAATGTTTCTCAAGTTGCATTCTAGAAAGCCACAAAAGAAAAAGAAGAGACAAAAAATTGTATAAAACAGATTTGTTCAAGCTTCCATTGCAGATCCTAGGCAAATTGTAAAACATACCAACTATATATAAAAAAGACTTAAAATAAATACACAAATCTAAACAAACTAAAATTTAACCATTCACGTGATGCAGTGCAAGTTCTTTTTTATTCACATAATTTTGCATTGTTTAATCCAACATCTTAAAAAAACATTTTCTCTTTTTAATAAAATCTTTTACGTGAATTTTCTTGGTGTTTCTGGTAGAGCATGATACCAATAACAACACAAGCAATAATAGCAATTGAACCTACTAGCATTAGGAGAAAAATTTTAATGCCACTGAGAGAGGAAGGCTTGGATCTCACATGATCTGCAACAAAACAAGAACATGTTGGTCACAAAGTAACACTGCAGGTGGAAAATTTGCTATTAAAACTATTTGACAGAGCTGTGTTGCTCACAACAATGCAAAATCGTGAGGTCTCTTTGGTCTTGACAGCAAGCAAGCATATGGTTGATTGACTGATTGCACGTCAACTACCGTCATTAGTCTCATACGTGTAGTGCATGTTCTTTCATCGGGAAGTGGGGGGTTGATCTTCCTCCGCTGGATGGCGAGAACCGGTGCCGACCTACCGTCGAAAAGTGGGTTTTCCCCAAAAAGGTATCTCCGAGTAGTGGAGTACTGCCCCAGCCAAGACATGCTCTAAGCCCCTGACTGGTCTCCTGGCATGTGCGGTAGTGTAGTGCATGTAAGTGTAAGAGTGAGTGTAAGGGGTAAGAGGGGTGAGGATAGGACAAGGAAGAGGAAGGAAAGAACGTGCGCGATCCGTGGCCTGATTGTTAGGGTACTGCTCCAGCATTCACCTGGTGTTGATCAGAGAAACCAGGGAAACCTATTGATCAGAGCAGCTGTCCGTTAAAATTCTCTTCCAGACAGTGATTGAATTCAACCTAGCTGACAAGCTAGTGTCAAAAATACTGCCACGATGGGAACTCGAACCTAGGATCTCCCAGTTGGAGACACTGCAGTGGCATCAATTGATGCACTGAGCCACCTTTCCCGATGCAAGCAAGCACATGGTGTGATACTGCCAAATGCCCAAGCTCTCAAAAGAACTTTATTTATATATTTAATTTAATATAAAAAACAAGTAAAAATTGTGTGTGGCATACTGTGGAGAAGTTTCTTTGTGTGCACATTCTCATATATTCTGGAATTCACAAATTAATCCATACCATTGAATTCTGAATGCAGATGGAAATGAGCATTTTTGGCAAACTTCTTAACAAAATATTTACTCTCATGTAATAAAAAACTATTTGCAAAACAAATCAACTATAGATTTGGGATATTATTCCTCATCATAGCCTTTAAGACGAAATCCACTTAATGCCAAGAGAACAAGAACAATAATTTGAATAGCTATATTTCCAACTGAACCCCATAAATCAAGCAAAGATCGTGAAGTCCAGGAGTGAAAAACGGGGTCAAGGAAACGGGATGAAAAACCTGATCGAGATGAGGGTTACTGATCCAGTACCTCAGGTACAATACTTGTTGCAAGTTATTTCGAATTACACAATCCAAATGGTAACAAAAAAAATAAAATAATATTATTTTTCTTTTGATCCTCAGTATAGTCTCTGAAAGAAACAGTTATGCAGCAGAAATGATTTTACTTGGCACTTAAACTTTTGTATTGATTTTAATAATTTAATGCCATCTGGCACTGGGATGTAAAGTGATGTACAATGTATTGTATAAGAATTTTTTGTGGTGCACAATTGATGAATATAATTAGTACGTTGAGTACTATAGTTACAGACATTGATACTTGCTGAAAATGTATTCCTATCCTTGGGTTACACATTTTTGACAAAAGCACTGATTTATAAATTAAGAGGTAAGGTAATGGTAAAATTTCCAGCTTAATAATGGAAGACTTACAAGAATCACATGTGTAAGATTTGCTTATTATTCATACAATTCTTTTCGGTAATCTAAAAGCCTGGGAGCTACAGGATGTGTTGCCCCAGAATATTATGCCTTATCGCAGGAGAGAAAGAACATTCATGAAATATATACAAAGAGCAGAATGAAGGCTTCACTGAATTTGAAAGAATCCTGAACACGTAGCACACTGAACTTAATTTTGTGGCCTCAAATGGCCATTCCATTTGAGGTTTAACTGAAATAAGAGACCCAAAAATTGTGTTACCTTAACATCAGTCAAATTGCACGTTATTCATTTCAATGGAGTTTAATGAGATACATTTTGTACCTCAAGACGTGTCTCATTTATTTCGGTTAATGGTATTATCTGTACAAGTTTCTCGAGCAGAATGGTTTTCCCTATTGTATCGAAAATGCACTCGGTACAAAAAATCCAATAATTATTTGTTCTGGAAATATTGTTTTCCTGCTATGGTGTCCAAAATGTACCCCTTCAGCTTCTTCTCCATTCCACATATGACAGTTAATCATTATCACAGGTAGTTGCATTGTTTCCAACAGATAGCATTGGCATTGCTGTAACTTTATTCGAGCTGATTACACCATTGTGGGTTCACACGAGTGAGCTGAATGAATACATTATTATAACATATTAAGTTGTATTGATTGCTTTTGCAAGATTCTTAGTTTCAACAGTGATTACATTGAAATAATACATGTAGGGCTTGTAAAAATTGGTAGTGTGCAATACAAAACCGATATTTATCATGGCCAAAACTGTTAAACTACTCAGTTTGTGAAGAATTTTGAGTAATTACAAGATGCACTGATTAAATTAAAAGATTTAAAATTCATTACCTCTAGGTGGTTCAAAGAATGCAGCAGAAGGAGATATTTGTGAGCGATCCTTCTTCTATATCTTTTGGCTGTGGAAGACAAAACAAAACAATTACTGTAAGCTTTTGTTCTCAAATGATCAAAACATTAAGAAATTCTGGCTTATTTGTTACTTTTTCAACAACCCTTTCTTTTTTCTCTCTACCACCTCCAACAAACACAATAACCAAATTCATCATCTTTTAACAGCTTTGGTCATATAGTTCAATTAGCAATTTTTTATCCCAAAATGAAATCGTGACCTGAAATAATCAAACTGTCTGTAAACATGCGTAATATCATAGCTTATTCCTTGAAGTACCTATACAAATGAATTTCCAATGCGCACAGACATTGAAAGAAAAACTATTTAGCATCCGGTGATATTAAAGGTGGTTTGATTTCGTTAAGATACTCAGGAACTCTGAATAATCCAAACACAATAAAACAGTTTTGATTTTGACTAAAATATTGCAAACCATTATTTCGTCTATTTTCAAACTGTGCATTTCAAATGACTGTTCATTCATAGTGTCATTGTTTATGACACAGCTGACATTAAGCAACAGCAATCCTCCAAGAATGAGACTGCCCTTCATTAATTATTTGCTGTTCATCTGTTGTGTGAAGGAACAGTAACTTTTTTATATTCTTGAAATGTAAAGATTCATATTAACCATATTATTTGTGTTTTCATATACTCTACAAATATGTTATTGCAGTATTAAACAATAGCCAGTTTTGGTAGCTGAATTGCTTAAACATGCTCTGTGAAGTCGGGGAAAGTAAGTAGCTCAAGACACTGCAGGTTCTTGGTTGGTGACTGGGAACCCCGGGAACCAACGCTGCACACTCCCTGGCCAAAGGAAGGGATAAAAGGCAATGTCCTGACTATGTCTGACTATGATTGACTAGGTTACCAAGGGATTACTCCATGTTTTGGACGCCAGTACATGGTTAGAAGGTTGAAATGAAAAAACGTAACATGATGACTGACAATGAGATGTGTTAATGTGGGCAAAAATTTGCAATATTATAATACTAATCACCATTAGTTATATGTAGAAAGTTGCTGTTGTAGAATCACTGTTTATATAATGAGGTAATTTTAGCTTCCATATCATTCCTGTGGTAAAGTAGATTCTTCAAATTACTTCTGCATTAGATTTGTATGGCTCCAGGGTGGGTCTATATCTTTTCAGCAGGTAGGGATGTATGTTGTTAGGATCCACAAAGTTTTCTTTTAGTTGTTGGGAAGTGAAACAATACTAACTTGTAGATTAGTGTGGCCACTTAATCCATTTTTGTTTCCACGAAGTCACAAACAGTCAAAGTATTCATTGCTGAAAATTGCCTCTGAATTGGTCAGCGAACATTTTTGCAAACAGTAAGTCATTATATTCTATTCTACCATATACTGGAAGTACTGAAGGCGATGAGGAGTTTGGTTATCAATTTTTTTTTTTACATAGTTATAAAATGTTTGGGGATTTTCAACTGCTAGTTACTTTCTTGCATACATAGTACAGAGAAAGTACTGCAAAATATCTGTTGATAGTTTGACAGAAATATACACGGTTTGGGGTTCCCTGATCCCTAAAAAGTTTTTCCAAAAACATTGGTTCTGCCCAGACAACATTAATGCCCTCACAGTTTACAGGATTTTCTCCACAATTAATATTTCCAATATGACCATACTTACGGCCAAAGAATTTGAAATTGATAGTTTAATTTTAGGGGTACTCTACACAAAGCTCCTATGACATTTTTGAAATTTTCTTCAAAATGGTACATTTTGTACATTTCTTCACATTTATGTGAAGATTTACTTTCAATTATAACAAAGTAAAGTGTTTGCCTCCAAGAGTTGGTATCATTAGTTTTCAATGACAGTTAACCTAACTCTAACCAAGGCATTGATTACCTTATAGTGTGTGTGCATTGAAACAGTTTCTAAAAGATCAACTTACTTCTGGTTTGTGTGTTTTGGGATAAATATCACGTTATTAAAGGGGAAAGGGGGTTTACTCTCAGTGGCATCTCCTCACTCTCGAACTAGGGCGTTCGCAGTGAAGAAAAGTATTCACCCCCACACTATTCTTTTTGCACATATGTTTAAGAGTAAAACTGAATTATACAAACAAAATCCTGATTTACTTTAAATGATATTGGAAGAATGAATAGTCGCAAAATAACAACAATAAAGGTATTGTAGTTTCTATTGCAAAGATTGGAATAACACATTTTAAAGTATTTAAAAATACATGCTCAACCTTTCTTCCATTCTTCGGTTGTCATTATAAAAATTAAATTCTGAAATATTGTTACCTTAGGACAAGGTATTAATTACTTGTTTCTTTTCTTACTTATTTCTTATTATTAATTACTTGCTTTTTTTCTTCATATGAAAGGGAAGAAAAGCATTAATTAAAAATTTGCATACCACTTTTTCACTATCCATATCAAAACAACACTAAGTTTTCAGGAGTTTTGCTAAAGCCTGCAATGCCCAACAGAGAAAATCACAAACACAAAAGCTCGCTCATTACAGCAGGCCATTGAATTGAAATCCAACACTTTCGCATGCTTTGTCCCTCAGTGGGGGAATGTTGTGCACATGTGCTGCCTCCACCACCACCACCACCATTTTCAAGATGTTAAACTGCACTCACACACTCCTGCGTTGCATTTTCCTGGTGCTGATCTATGATGCCGATCACAAGACCAAATACATTTTAAAAAAAACTAAACTAATTCAATGGAAGGAAGAAACAAAATTTGCCTTGGGTGTTGACACACACAAAGAAAACGCCACTTTTTACTCTAGACAACAATGCTCTATATGAGTAATTAATTTGCTAGTGTTAGACTTAATCAGATTTAGAAGTGACTCCATCTGATCATTCCTGCCTCTTGCTATTTTCACCAAACAAGCAATGAAATGGGGTCATGAGCTAGCACTAGTGTACATTTAGTGAACATTTAGGTGTAGGACCAAGAGAGGCCTCAAATCTACCTAGATGTAATGTTTGGGTAGCTCGATTGCGCTCTTCACTGAGAATTGTCTACAGAGGAGCGGTCGTTACTGTGGGAGGTCCTGGTAGGTCCCTTAGTTGTAGTCTTAGGGAAAGGGAAAGGGGGTGTGGCAAAATCAAAACAGTAGACCTGACTCAATAAGAAAGGGTAACCGACTTATAGGAAAAGTTTGTGCCATTGTGTAGCACTGGTCGAGTCTGTTATCAGTCCAGGCGTATTAATGCTAAAATAAAACAGCAGGAATTCTTGCTTGAGATGACTGTTGGATTAATAGTTTGGGATCCAATTACTGTTGGACTTCCTATGATTGTCATCAATGATTGTCTCTAATTTCAGAATTACTGTTTAGTTCAATGCTTAGTTCAGTTTATGTTGTTGCAGGTCTAAACTGTTCTAAACAGGGACCTAGTGCCTTTACGGTCAGCCATAAGAATTGATCATCTTGTTTGTATTCAGAATGAAACAAAAGTGTTGTTGCTGTCAATGGTTCTGGGTGAGAATTCTTCTTTCTGCATCCACCTTTCAGCTGCACCTTCTGTCTTCCATTTTGTTGGTTTTTTCCTAAATAGTTAAAAATGTAGGCAGTCAATCAATGTGTTAGGAATGCTAGAAATGTGCGTGGTTTAAATGATGGGCAACATGTATAAATGTATGTCAGCATGTTTGCGTGTATAGTTTTGTTAGGTTTTTGAATATTTGGTTCACCTTTGAGTTATTTAGTGGTTCTATTTTTTTGTCATTTGCAATTCTGGAAGCTAGTTACTTTCTAAGGACTTGCAGGTGATTGGTGATTTTTATTTTTAATACAAGCTGGTAGTTTGTCTGGTGAATTTTTTTATTTCATGTTAAAAATAGTAAAAACTGCATAAGGTATTTGGGACAGAGAGAGAGAAAAGCTATCTGAAAGAAAACAACTCAGCAGCCAAAATAACTAAAACAAATATGATAAGAGTTAAAAATTCTTACATCATCTGGTATATCCAATTCATATAATCTGACTGATAATACATCATGAGTGTCAGATAGATCTCCAGTTGCTGCTGACATGCCAAAGTAATAATTTGTGGGCAAACGCACACCTTTCACTGATAAGCACTCCTTCCAAGCAGCTTTGTTTTCTATATCTGTAGACACTGTAACAGAAAGAATATTTATAAAGAATCTACTACATATGCTTTATGCATTACCTCATGATTTATTCATGCACTCATATATGTCAAATCTAGTTCACTCAACTTCACAGCCAACAGCCAATGATGCAAGTGCTTTGCTAAAGCAAGTGTGCACTAAATCCACATTATACAGACACTTACCATTAAGAAAATTATTTTAATCACCTATGTTCATAAACCTGATGCAGTTACCCATACACCAATTGATGGCAATTCATAAAGCCAAGTCATCCAATGCATATATGATAATTGCATAACCATTATTCTTCCACAAATTTCATTATTTCTTGAAGTACAGAAGATAGAACATTCTACAATGTAACTATAAAAGAGTACTGAAAATGCACCTCTTAATCAACATGCTCTACATGAATCCCAAAACTTACTTCATCACAAAGTAAATATAACTGGAACCGCTGTAATTTCTACAATACTAACTGTACAGCACAAAAACTTAGCTTTTTATCTGAACACAAGATGCAAGTGTCTTAGAATTCTTACAGTTTTATCAGAATTCAATATTATCTCACTCATTGAGTGGTAAATAATTGTATCTGCTACAAGCAAACGATGTGGCATGCAGAGACTGCCTGAGCTCAATCCATAAAGGTCTACTAAGTGCAAAAATTAAAATAAAACTGTGAATCAAGGAGGGGTAACAATCTTGTGACCAGATAACTACCAAACGTATCCTTTTTCCGAGCTGTGTTGGTCTTGGCGTCCGCAGGGTAAAAACGCACTGGCCGAGAGCACATAGAACAAATAAGGGGAAGAAAGACAGATGTAAACATGAAAGTGAGAAAGGTTTCATAAAGGACTAAAAAATAATCTTCAAATAATTTATGTTAACAAAGCATGCAGTGTATCAAACCACACAGAGGTAATTTTCAATAGAAAATTTCACAATAAATTCAATCAATCCACGCACTTATTAACTCTGATAAAACTCCACAATTACTAGGTGAGGGATAACAGTTAACTAGCAAGTGCATTGTATTGTTTTCTAACATAGAAGAGGAAAGGCACTCTCCTTCATATCATCATTTTCAATTTCACAATTATCTTGTATGAATAGAGTAATTAATGAAAAATACAAAGATGATCTTAAAGAAAAATAAGAGTTGCCAGTTTCTAGTATGCTAAAAACAACACTTTCAACAGAATTTAATGAGACAAATCTAAGTACAATGAGTTTAAATCATCTCTCAATCGATTATTAATTTCTCATTAATTGTTGTTGTTTGCTCCATTTTTTCTCTTGTGACAGTATATCCAATTTCAACAAACATTTAAATGAAGTAATTATACAAAAACAATGTTTAAAATATTTAAAATTTCATAGATGATTTCTGAGAAACAAGCATGGGTGTCTCTGGCATGTAAAATTGGAGGGGAATCAATGGAACTATTAATGTTAAAACCTCTAAAGAATGTTTGGTTTCAGCCACCAATTTTTCTATTGGTTTATTTGAATTTACAAGGTTAATAAGACACACGGTTTAATAGGATAATAAAGTAACATAAGATTCAAGAAAGTCATCAGTGTTAACAAAAGTCAACTTATGTTGCAGCTATTCATGAATTCAACAACAAAATCAGACCAAAAATTAAGATTATTCAATACAAAAAAAAATTCATATTTTGAAACGGGAAGTGCTGAATTATCTTCATATAGTTTGTAATGCTGATTGTCCTGTGGCACACACTGGAAACAATAAATCTGGCTGCTAACTCATTATAGATTGAGAAGATCCAGCAAATCTTGAAATGGCAAATGATACCATTATTAAATCATTTGTGTGTCATGCTGCTTCTTAAGTATGTTTTCTGACTTCAAAGAGAGCCAAAGCTGTGCTCCTATTGACAGCACTACCATTTGTGAACTCCAAAGCACACTGATTAGATTATTATGTAGTTTCCATTAACAGTACAAAATGAAACTAGAATGAAAAATATTGAAAATGCTTTGGGGGAGTCATGACCCCCTATTCTTTCTGCCAGAAACTCCCATGAAAACAAAAACGAATTGGTCATAATGCATAAATTTGAAAATGGTATTCTTGCACAGAAGGTGACCACTGAATGCACATGACTTGACATTTTCACTGAAAGAACTTGAAAATAAAACCTGTCATTATTTGCGAAAAATCATTAAAGATACCAATACTTTGTAATATTATTTGTGACCCAAGAATTATGAATCAGCAAAAAGAGTTAATGTATAATACAATAATCTACAAAAAATTTTCAACATTAAAATATTGAAGATATCGATGCAAATATCAGGTATTTGTACAATACATGGCTTAATACTGTAAAACATATTTCCTCTTACGCTTGAACTCTAAGGAGCAAAAACATTAAATTCCTGTATGCCATTTATGTATAAGTGCACATACAGAAGAATACCCCAACAGCATAATTTAGGACTTAAATTATTTAGTCATTTATTTA
>JAHLJT010003224.1:0-38925 GCA_031308135.1 Acheta domesticus | reverse complement strand
CTATCATCTGATTTATTCGATCTTTACATTGGCCTACGACTGTTTTAGCATATCGATGGTGGAAGAAAATCACCCATTCTGAAAATCTTTGAATATTGATTCTGGCCCTTTATGTCCCAAGCCACAGATTTATATTCCACTTGATGTAAAGATTCTATATTGGGTATATGAGATCCCATGCAGCTGCAGCTGCAGCATGCAGATCCCATGGTATCGACGAGGCGCGAAGTACCATTGAGAAACCCTTTCGGCAACACATTCACTATTACAACAATATAAAGAGAGGGCCGCCGCTCTCCACGCATGGAAAACTGGCCACGCCATTCTTTTTATAACAGGCACCTCTTGGCCAGCGAAGACCGCTGGGAACGGTTGAGGGTGAAAGGGGCGGTGGAAATCACTAAACATCCCCAAAACGTCAATGCCGACCACGGCCTGTGTCTCCACGAGGCCTGAAACATCAATTTGACCATGACGTCCAGTCGCGTCAGAGCGTGGTTCCCCCCGTTTTCCTTGACGTCCGACGACGGGCTGACACCTCGCACCCAATCACGCAGGCCCTTACCTCGTTGGCCGATGCTTTCTCCGATTATGCCCATCGTCCGACCAACAACCAACCGAGTGGAGGGGAACCTCATTCTTTACAATTTCGTACCCAGTTCATTTCCGCGCATTTAGCCCTTAGGAAGGTCGCAGTAAGATGACCAAAATCGTTGGCAACAGTGCCTCGGACAATGCGTCTCCCGGTCAGCCAAGAATCTAAATTCTTATGGAGTTCAAGGCCTTAACTTCAGGATAATTTGAATTTATGGAATATCACTTCAAAAATTTCCTTCTGGCTTCTGCTGCCTAACATTTTGATTTCATCACTCTTCGTCATTACTTGTGGTGTGACTACGTCTCTGCGCTTAAGTTCACTGCAATCCTGTTCCCAATTATTTTATTTCCTACTACCCAATCCATCTCCGTACTCTGGGTTACTTGACTGTCACTAAGGACGACAGACACGTCCTTTATGGAGCGAAACCCTTTACCACCGCCCGGCACGGCGCAGTTCGACGCCGCTCGGTCCGGCTCACGAGTCACCCATTATGGACGACACGGTGTAAGAGATGTAGGTGTGTTCACTTCCAGTCTAAAACTGAAGATAATGTGAGGCTAGTTCTCACAGCTCTCGCTATATAAGCGCTGCGAACGACTTGGGTATTTTTTGGGTACAAGATGGCTCCTATTGATAGTACCATACTCTCTGGATAGTACGGTGAACAGTAGACTTGACTGATCGCTTCGTAGTAAAAACTTTATTCCGGAGTATGAAGTAAATTTAGAAGTTTCCAAAGTGAGTCGAAAATTAAGATATTAAAAAGGAATAGGTTGAAGTTTTCCCCAGAAAAGGAGAAAATTAAATGACAATGATTATATATGCACGTTTGGGGATGCTCAACAATAACACCTAAAATGTCACTATCAACTAACAGGCATCTAACAGTCGAATGCCACACAAGGCAGATACACTGGAACTACTTCCGCGATCTCGATTGCTTACGACGGTGTAGGCGCTTCCCACAAAATCCTCACAGCAGTCAGGGCTGCCGATGTTTTGAAAGCAAATTATACAATGGCTCAGCTTTAATTCTTATACACGAATGGCAATAAGACCATTTGTTAATTTATACATTGCAGACTTAAATAATATGTAATCTATTCAAGTGATAATACAATTTCTTGGATATTAATTAAGAAATAGTAGACCGGCACTATTTCTACAGTTTGTACCCATGACCAAGCGGGGACTCGCGAGTGAGAGAGAGAGAGAGAGAGAGAGAGAGAGAGAATTTACTGACCGCCTGAAGTGTGCTGCGCTCTCGTGCACAAACGAACTTCTTTCCGCAGTAGATGCTAGCGTAAAGCAGTCGGGTTTCTCTGGGCCAGGGGTGAAGAGGGGAGAGGGGAACCTCGCCATCTGCACATGCGTCATTGCTCGTCGCAATTGCGCGGCAGACGCTAGAAGCATTCTAGCTTCCAAGCAATCACAGGCCAGCTTCAACAGCCCGCCTAATTCAATCAGAGGAAATCAATTTAAAATGAATACAAAACGTGTTTCGCTCAACAGACCACTTGTAAGATTATCATAAGTAATATCACGAGAAGTGCTGTGCTAGCCGGTAAATTCACGACTCGCGTAGCGAGGAGTGAATTTACCGACTAGCACAGCACTTCGAGTGATATTTAGTGTGACTATTTCACGAATAAACACATTATATGATTTGAAAGGATAATTTAAATCACAGGAATTACGAAAAAGGGAAATATTACTCAAAATTACAACCGAAAAATGAGAACCTTTCATTCAGTTCCGACTTATCACTGCCTCCTGGAATAACTTATAATCAAGTAACATTTAAATAACAGTTTAATGCAGAAAATGATTTCAAATATGTTTCAATTTTATGGTAATAAAACTTTCGGAAAACAATTATAACAAGGCTACTGACAAGAACATTTATTAAAAGCACAATCATTAAAGTTGTAGGAAGTTGGTTTCCAAGTCTTGGTCTTCCATAGAAGTATTTGAAATGGAAGAAGTACAAGATGAATTAGCAGCGGAATTCGTCGATTTCGAATGGATTGAACACACGTGTGTACTCATTAAAATATAATTATAAATATAATCATTAAATAATTTTGGTTGTAACGTTCCACATAGTTTTGATGGCATATTCTTTGTACTCTTCACAAGCTAATCTTCGTATATTAATTGCCTAAAACATGTACAATTTCTTCATTTGTAGTTTGTGCTGTGCATTTGTATTTTCTGTCTTGACAAAATTCTTGAAATTTCTTTGACACACTTTTTCTGTTCCTTTTGCTGTTTTTCGGCACTGAATCTTTAATAATAGATTCTATTTCAGAGTTTTAAACATTACCAAAACCACACATTTTAATATTATATTGATGCACAAGAGCTATTTTGGAGGTGAAACAATTGCTATCGTTTTCTTAAAAAGGTAAACAAAGGTTTTACAGCGATAAAAAAAGATAAACAAGCTGATGGCGATAAACATCTGGGATTGGTTTAATTTGAATATATCCAGGCTTACCATTGGCTACTTACGACGCGGATAGACATGAGTGAAATAGTCAATATAGTATTTAAGATTCTTATATACGGGGATGCTCAGCATCTCAGCGTCCCCTGACGCTACGCCACTGGTAAGTACATATACCAATTATTCACCTTACACTATCAATTAATTATCAAATAGATACACAATCATTGTAAAATCATACATAATCAATATTGTGAAAATAAACAACCAAACTAGTATAGTCATTATTTATACACCAATTCGAAAAGAAATTCCACGACTTCAGTGCAATCAAAGAATTTAATGCAATGCGACTTGTGCAATCAAAGAATATAATGCAGAATGCAAATTGAAAATTGCTGAATTTACATGCTAAAATCTAAAAATGGAAGATAATACAAATATATTTGCAGGTGATGTTTCTAGGAATGTTTACAATGGTAAACATCAGTGGCGTAGCGTCAGGGGACGCTGAGATGCTGAGCATCCCCGTATATAATATGATATGTGGATCATATGTGGGCGTGGGAGGCCCGTACAACATTTAGTAGGAAACCAATACGTTCGAAATTGCCGAGTAGGAGGCGTCGCATGAGCAACGAAGTGGGAAGAATTACGTCACATCAGGTGTCGTTTGAGGGGTGGAGCGACGGGGTCAACTCATTGGACTCCAGAGAGACGAGGAGAAGTGGAGAGGGGGGAATTTCGGTTAAACGGACAAAGGTGAAGAGGTGGCATGATTGGCCATTCCAGAGGCTTTTTTCGAGGAGTGCGGACGTAGAGAGAGACATTGTGAGGAGAGGCTATTGGATCTTGGCGTTTTGCGAGTGCGGACAGACACCGTTAGAGCAGAGTAGGAGAGTCGTTAGTAAAAGGAGGGATTTAATGATTATTAGAGGCTACGAGTACCGAGTGGCCCAGGAAGTGATTGAGAATTTGGACAAGTTAATTAATGAACAATTGCGTAAAGTATTTAACTACTAAAAGGCAGTGAGCGTGATAAAAAACTATTTTAAATGCACACGAAAGTCCAAATCGTGTAAGAATACCGCTCAGAAGAATTGGTGGAACGAGTACAAGAAATAAGGGGACCGTATTAGAAGACGGAACGGGGACGAGCAGAAGAAGACGGCGACTAGACGACCACGAACAGGACGGAAGAGGATTTGGGGTCGAAAGTGAGCGGCCGAGGGACCTCAGGAACAGCGCGGGACGGCGTGGACGCGCGGACGGGGAAGCGAGCAAGGTCTACTTATCGCCACGGCACGCGGCCGCCACCTGGGGCGAGTGAGCGACCTTTTGCAGCAGGAAGCAGTTCTCGACGCACGATAAGTATTGGAAAACTAGAGTTGAAATTAGGCGAAAGAAACGTCGACGTAGCGGGGACTGTAGATTTGAATACTCGTGTAACTGGAAGATAGGCAAACGAGAGGCAGTCATAACTAAGACGGCGTTGAGCCAAGTAATTGCATATTTTCTGAAAGGGAGACACAGTTCGCACAATGAAAATGTATTCAAACAGTTAAACAGACTATGAACAATGCTAGAAAGTTTGGAATGCATTTTGAATTATTGTAAATAAGCTAATGAGAGATTTTCTCTTTGGATGGGTATTGTCTGTGTTTTGGAAGGTGTAATTAAGTATGTGGAATTTTGGTTCAAAGATATGAAAGATAACCAGATGACAAAGTAAAGATTAGCAATTTAAAGTAAATGAAAGTTTTAAGGTATCTAAGCTCACATGGGATCCCATTTTTTTGGAGTGAGACTAGTGATCGAGCATACTGAATAAGTACAGGTTTTGGCACGAAAGATTCAAGAATCATTGGATTTTGTTAAAGTGAGTGAGTTAATGACATGTTTAGTTTTTTTTGTAATAAAACTGATTTGTTTTGCCAGAAATACCAGCGTAAGCGTGAATTATTCGCAAATAACCGATATCAGAGTTTTCCCAGCCAAGACTCCTGCCCCTCTCAGGTTCATTTTTTATTTTCATTGTAAATGATTATTGTGTACGTAAGTAACGTCACAATAAGAACCTTAAATACTGTATTGATAATCTTACAAGTGGTCTGTTGAGCGAAACACGTTTTGTATTCATTTTAAATTGATTTCCTCTTATTGAATTCGGCGGGCTGTTGAAGCTGGCTTGGAAGCTAGAATGCTTCTAGCGTCTGCCGCGCAATTGCGACGAGCAATGACGCATGCGCAGATGGCGAGGTTCCCCTCTCCCCCCTTCACCCCTGGCTCAGAGAAACCCGACTGCTTTACGCTAGCATCTACTGCGGAAAGAAGTTCGTTTGTGCACGAGAGCGCAGCACACTTCAGGCGGTCAGTAAATTCTCTCTCTCTCTCTCTCTCTCTCTCTCTCTCACTCGCGAGTCCCCGCTTGGTCATGGGTACAAACTGTAGAAATAGTGCCTGACTACCATTTCTTAATTAATATCCAAGAAATTGTATTATCTCTTAAATAGATTACATATTATTTAAGTCTGCAATGTATAAATTAACAATGGTCTTATTGCCATTCGCGTATAAGAATTAAAGCTGAGCCATTGTATAATTTGCTTTCAAGACATCGGCAGACCTGACTGCTGTGAGGATTTTGTGGGAAGTAGAGCTCTGCAATCAGGCGAAAACAACCGCTCGAGACTCTCGGGCTCCGCGCCGACGCTCGGCGAAGGGTGGGGGACCTTGCTTGGGGGGAAGAGATAGCTGTTTAACGGACATTTCGACCGGCCGCCTTGCGGCTCCCGCCGAGACGCGGGAGTCGCCGAGCGCCCGGGCGCTCGAGCGCTCGAGCGTCTCGAGCGCTCGAGCGCTCGGCCAAGCGCCGGACTGCACAGTAGCTTCGCCCCTCAATGCATGTACGGGATATAAAGTCGCCGCATGTAGTGATCGCAACACTTTCAATTCATTGTAATCGAAAGAAAATACAATTTCAATTAAACGATTAATTTGTTGAAAAGTAACAATTTATCGATTGACTGGAAATAATTTTATAGAGACAAACAATACATTTTTTGAAAGAATTAAGGCAAACAAAGACTCTGAAAATAAATTTGTATTGTTTTTCTATATTTATAGTGCTTGAGGGAAGATAATTCGTTGCGTACCAATTGTAATGTCATTGAAGTTTCTTACAAACCCGAATATAAGGCATATTTATTAAATACAATGAATATTTGGTCATAATTTCACGAGTATATAAGAAAAAAGCATATGCTAAACAAAAATGAGGTGAGTACTATTTTCCTTGCATCAAAACGTCTTGTCATGGGGCGTAGTAATTTATTGTGAAATAGTTTATGTAAGCCGACATGGCCTTTGTATTTGTCGACTGAGTCGGCGGCCAAACAACAGCGGTCACGGCACATCAGCCTATTCAACTCAATAATTCAAAATACATTATTTACTATTATATACACACGTTTAACATTATTTTAAATTCGTCAAAAGTATGTATACATGAAATGATGCATATAAAGTTTTATATGTACGAGTACAATGTTTTTCAATTATTCCATTATTTTTCGTTTCAATGCAAGATAAGCGATTAATTGTAATTAAAAAATCGTAAAAGCTGAATTTGTGAATCATTGACTTCTGTGGAGTAGTACTGAAGCTCCACGAGACCCCCTTCCTTTGGATGAACTACTGAGAACAGCGTGGCAGGAAGCGATAACAAAGGTTGTGCGAGGTGACTCGGTGGCTCCCACGCAGCGCGCCATCGCCGTTGCGACGAAATTTCCAGGAAAGGACAGGAAGCAGTTGAAAGAGAAGGGTAGAGATATGTGCACAAAGCTTTCCTCGAAAGATATTGAGAAGCTCGCAAGATTATAAATAAAACTAAAAGTACAATGAGCTCAAAATAATGCTGAGGTGATTGAGGCACCCCGCACGCCTACTGCCGGGTTTGACTTGTTGTTTCAGTGGTTATGTTGGGCAAAGACACTGAGACTGCCATTGGAACACCATGCCTGTTCATCAAACATATCCGACGACTGTGATCCTCATACTGAACTTGGTATGGTAATATATGAAATTGGTATGGTAAATGTGTATCTTGCTTATTGTGCACTATTGTGTAATTGTGTACTATTTTTTAATTAATATTAATTATTGATTTTTTCTAATTATGTGAAATTACAAACTTCAAGAAGTGTAATTTACTACCTAAGAATTAAAAATATATTTTTAAAACATTTTAATTTTTAGAAGATGATTATGAAACAATTTTGAGGGAAGCAACTGAAATTCATGAAGAAGATTAATTGAACATATCCAAAGGGTGTCAGACAAACTTGTTGATGCTTGAAAAAATATTTGAGAATAAACCAATGGTTAGTCTTCTTTGAAAATCATAGGACATGATTGTGAAATGTGAACCAGAGAATGTGTTTTTTGCACATATTGTTGACAAGATGTGATTATAAAAAGGCACCTGATGTTATTTCAGTATAGGCAAAGAGGTTCTGTATATAAATATTGTAGTAAGAACATGGATTATTCATGGTGGGGATATTCTGCGCAGTGGTTCTAATAAGTACCTTCAAGAATGACCTTCATTTTTCGTTCTTGAAATTAATTTTATATTTTGAAGCCATGTTGCATTTCAATTGATAACATGGGAAGTGAAAGGAAGTGGTTATTAGGTTTTCATAGAAGTTAATAGAGAGAACACAATTCAGATAACTGAGAACCGTGTAAACCGTTTCATGAATAGTTTGGAAACTTTTTCACAGTAAAATTTAGGATTGTGGGAAAATGCAAGTAAATTTCAGGTGAAAGAAATATTAAAACTACAAAAACAATGTATTACAACTATAGCACAAATTGGGTCTTGCGTTTCGCATAAAAATACTTTTAATAATTTAAAATTCTTGCCTTCCGATGGTTATCAACACCCAGAACCATGAAATTTTCAATTGAAACACAACATGGCCCACTTCTATTCATCACCATAGAACTACAAATAGACAATAACACAATCATAATTCTGTGTAAGAGAAGCCCTACATAAGCAGAAATTAAGATATTCTACCTGTCACCAGATGTCATGAAAAGTTACAAGAATAACATAAGGTTTTTCACAAAAGTAAATTATTCTTTTTCATAAATTCATAGTCAAAGCAATTTTACAATGAATGGTTTGCACATATTCAACAGCATTTTGAAATTTAAGTATAGGCAAATGAATATTAATAATGATAATTGTGCAATAAGTGTAAAATTTTTATATAAGTTACTTATGTAACATTGATGTACATTAATATATTTAGGAAATTAAGAATGTATGTAAATTGTATATGTATGCTGTTTGTAAGTAGGTTATGTGATTTTGAGAAATATAATTATAATTCTGTAATTATTTCAGAAAATAATATGTACAAATTGAATATTATTAATATTGAAATAAAGAATTGAGTTGAATTATAATAAACTATATTTTTTTAATTTGTAAAATATTATTAGAAGATTTTAATTGACAGTGAAATTGTTTTTCAATGAGGGTCAGTGATGAATATACTATTGCAAAGAACAAACCTGTTTACTGCTGAGCAACATGAATGTCAAATGAATGATAAATCACTGTTTAAGTGATTGTCGTAAATGTAATCCCTATTGTTTTTTGTTGTTATAGCTCCAACTCCTGTTTTTAAATGGAAGTCCATACTCGCTGGTACTTAAATCATATAATTACAAATATGCATGGCTCTCGCTACAAAACATTTAAAAAAAATTAACACCCCTGTCAACCTGTATAATAGGTCTTAAAAGATCCCGATACATTTACAGTAGCGGTTCCCCAATTATGTGTATTCAGTGACAGTTATAGCTTTCTTGCAACGAAAACACCAGAAAATACTAAATGCGCGAGACGCCATCATCAATGCGATCGTGCGCACCGTACGGATAAGCGAGGAAATAGCCGCAAAAAGGCTTCAAAAATTTTGCCCAAAAGGCGGCTAGTTGACACCTTTATCTTACACGTGTGGACGACTCGGCAAGGAACGGAACGGCACTGGAACACCACTTATTCTAATAGCAAAGGAGAGGAACTGATGGTAAACAGATGGCATTAGCTATGGAAGAAGTATGGGACAAGGAGGACAATGTAATCGGCGGAAACACAAATTCTGTGAACAATATTAGTCCGAAATCCTCAGAATCTTTTCCAAAACCAATTCATTTGAATTGACTCAACTTTAGGTCCTACAATTTTTAAAGCATTTAAAAAATATATTAAGGGGTACTTTATTAGAAGCTTATACCACATTTTCAAATTTTCTCAATTTTTATTATTTTTTCTTGTTCGAATATTTTCAGGTCAGATCACTTAGAAATAATGGTAAAAGCCCGATTTCATTAAAACCACTGAATTTTCGAAAATAGCAAACGTTTGACTTGGCCTAGAGTAAAAGCAGGGTAAAAGTTCGTGAACTATCCCTAAAACTACTCAGTATATCGCATTTAACGTACATTAAACTAGTGGTGCTACAGAATGGCACAGACTTTCCTGTATTAGTTTTCTATTTCCTTGGGTCTTCGCTAACTATTTGGAATTGCCACATACTCTTTCTTACCAGATGCCATCTATCAGCGCTAAAAGTACATTTTTTGTCATTTTCTTAATTTTTCGATTTCCTATTGGTAGAATGGAAATATTAATTTTAGAATATCAAAGAACACAAAAACTTAGTTCTAAATGGCAATTTTCTTTTAAAAATTATGTGCCGTTTTAAACAAAATTGCGTTTTAGCGATACTAAAAATGAGAAATTTGAAGCTCATTTTCACAGAAAATTTTTGAGTTTTCAAAATACTTTATTTAAAGTTATTTGAAGCACGTACACTCACAAATATAATAATCTTTACAAATTGCTGGTAATGTGCATATTAAAGATGAGAGATATCTTTCAAAAAAATTAAATTTATATAATATTAAAAAAACTCAAAATAAACTTAACGTCGTATTAAAGAGTGTAATTAGCACTATTAGTGTTACAAAAGTTTGAAGAAAAAAAATTGCAGCCATGTGAGAAAATGGCGTTTGAGCGTTTCTGAAAATGCGGAATTTTGAGCTAGTTTTCACAGAAAATGGTTGTGTTTTTGAGAAACTTTACTTGACATTATTTAAAGCACATATACTCGTAAATATAATGATGTACAAAATCGCCTATAATGTAAATATTATCGACGTGAGAAACATGTAAAAAATGTACATTTTTGTAATTTTTGAAAAAAAAACAACCTATAGAGCAATATGGCTTTTATGTCATCTGATGGAATATATTTACCACTATCCCTACCAAAAGTTTAAAGAAAAACTTTGGGGCCGTTTTTGAGAAAATCTTGTTTTTGTAATTTTTTAAAATTGCACATATTGCCCGCAAAATTGCGCGAAAACTACTAAAATTTTGATAAAAAGGACATGACCTGAAAGAAAGAACTCACTATGAAGAAAAACAATTATTTGAAGGAAAAATCTCTATCTTCAATTTTGTAGTTCCAGAAAGACGCCGAAACATTTTAAACGTTTGCAATTTTCGAAAATTCAGAGTTATCCGTGAAAATCGTACCTACGCCACCTTAATAAGTGTATTTTACTCTATTCTTACAAAAAATTTAAAGAAAAAATTTGGAGCCGTTTTTGAGAAAATGTTTAAAATGTCCGGGGGGCTTCATGTAAAATACCCCCAAATTGTACAGAATCTTTTTCAAAATCTCAAAGCTTCGACTAGAACCAGATCGACCGGGGAATATCCATTTTGGAAGAAATCGTACATATGGTTTAGGCGCTAGCAGTGTTCACAGACGGACAAACGGAGGGCCGGACGGACGGGCGTTTTCCTTTCAATTGGTTTTTCGGTATCAAGGACCTACAAAACAGTGTTTCTGGCTCCACCACGTGTTGGGGGATTTTCTTCTTCTTAATTTAGCAACTGGTTTTATCCACTTTTTCGTTATCACGGCTCGGCAATGAGAAAAGTTCAAAAAATGTATTTTGGGAGGCGATAGATGTCAGCAAGATGTCAGAAGATGGGGAAAGATGGTAAAACTGGCCCAGACCAAAGAAATTAGAATTCTTTACTATGAGAAAGTATGTGCAATTTGTCCTAAAGTACGAAAACGTTTTAAAAATTCGATTCGACTGTTTTACTGTGAAAAGGATTAACCAGGTGAATTCTCTCAAGGTGACAAACGCCGTTTTGAAATGATAAATCGAGTTGTAGGATAAAAGAGCTCTTGCGTTATCTCTGCTTGTTCTTTCCGGTAGTGAAATGGTAATGGAAGATCTTAGAAGTAAAATATATCTAAAATACGATGTGAGGAGATGGAATATGGGTGATATTTACGCAATTCATTTTTTTTAATCAGTACCAAAGCGGGATCGGTGTTTTGAGTGATACCTCAGACATTCTTATAATGGTATTCGAAGGAAGATGGAATATGTGAATAAGATAATAGTTTTATGCTACTATTAAAGATGATACGAGACCGTTTGCCCCTATTACAGCATCACTAGTTTCATATGTGGGGAAAAAATATCTTGAGATGCGAAGTGACGGAAACATCAACGAAGTGACGGGGTGCCTGGCTTGCTGCCCCCGAAAGTTCGGCCTTCCCGTCCGTCGCCGCGCCGGGTCGTTGCTCGGGCCGCCGGCTTGGCGGCGCCGGGCGGCCCACAAGGGGTGGATGTCCCGGCGGCGTGGAAGGGGAAGGGGGAGTGGGGTGAGGTGTTTTTCGAAATTTCACTTTCCGTCGCTCCTATTTATCCGATTTACATGTTTGACACGGCGTTGAATTCTGGAAGCGTGTCGGAATCGCGCTATAAGCCCACATTTTTGAAATTGTTCCCGGAAGTACGAGAAAAAATTTAAAAATCGAGTTTCTGCTAGTTTTTTTTGGAAAAAAGGGCTTCGTAGCGTAAATTTTATTATAAACAGGAGTCAAATGCCGTTTACAGATCGAAAATCGGACCATTTGTTCAGACGTAATCGGTAAAGTAAAATTCACTAAATTTGGTGCTGCCACGTGGTGGCGACAAATTGAACTAGTGTCTGTACATTTAGCTTTAATTCTTGAGGAAGCCTTCCGGAAGGACCGTTCCGTTGTCGGGTGGAGCCGGGCCGAGCCGGGCCGGGCCGAGCCGTTCGTTTGCAATAATGGCATGCCATTGAAACATTTTGGCCGGTGTTGCAAACCAAAACAGAAAAGTTATATTATTTCTCGACAATGCAACTTGCCATTCGCATGATTCCTTACATAACGTCAAGTTGTGTTGGTTACCTGGGAATACCACCTCTTTGACTCAAACCCTTAACCAATACATCATTTATGCCTTCAAATTGCAGAACAGATCCTTGCTTACGCAATTCTTACTTGCCCACACAGACGAATGCGAATCCGTGACACAGTTCACAAAATCTATCTCTATTGTAGACACTGTGCGTGCGATATCAAAATCATACAAAAAATTGTGCCCATGCATGAACCTTAGGGAACTAACCACAGAAGAAATTGTCAATTGTAATGAGTGCAACGGAAGATGAACCTTGCTATGATCACTGGCGGATCCAGGCGGAGGCCATGGGGGCCATGCCCCCCCCCAAAGGCCTAGAATTTTCGTTTACCCTCCTTTATTTAGTAAAATTGATTTAAATATTCATGTTCGAATTATCTAGTTATTGAAACAATAATATTGTATAGTATCATATCTACAGTACATAAATAACGTACAATATAATAACAAAATGTTGTTTAGCAAAAATCTACGATGCCCCCCCCCCCGCCCAATAATCGGCTGGACGGACGAGGAGTTGATCTCCAGAAAACAAAATCTGCTGTGCAGGGAAGACGGACGTTTGGGAGAGGAAGAAGCAATGAAATCAGAAAATCCCATCAAAACATATCGTGATGCACTTATGCGCATAAAGTACTTGAAGGATATTTTTGCATCACAGATTTGCAATGAAATATTAAATACACTGAATTCGGTTTGTCTTGAAACTGAAAAAGCCTTAATAAAGAAAGAGAAGCCTTAATAAAAGAAGAAACGGCAAAACCATCATCTCTGTTAGATTATTTTCATTGAGGTTCTTTTAGGAAGATGTATGTAAACTATTTCAAAACTAGTGGTGCTGAAAAAACCACGTACTTTCTCGCCATTAGTAATGGTTATGTAAAACTATTTATACCACAATTTCTCTCCGTTTTAACACATCTCAGTCATCATTTTTTGTAAAACTCATTTGAAATCGTAGAACGTTTGGTGCGAAAATTAAATAGTTACAATAAATTTTTTGTTCAAAACTTTAAATGAAAAAGCGCGAGAAAGTAAAAAATATTTCTGGCATTGAATTCATTGTAGAAGGTATGCAGTGTATTCACGAACATATAGTAGCAACATATAATAGTTACTATTAAACACTATGGTATTGTAATATTCTACAAATATATAAAAGTATTAGTTTATATAACCGCGAACAAAACATAGCCGTCATTGTCGCCTTGTTTATCAGTGCAGCGTTACAACCAACAATGACCGTTAATCTATTCGTTGTCATATTTAACACAATTAAAGGACGCAATTTAAAATGATATAACAGAAATACAATATAAGTATATTAAATAAAAAAAATGAAATAAGAAATTATATTCAAATTCTAACTTACATCCAACTGCATTATTTGGGAGCGGGCGTCTGAACGTTGGCAATCTTGTTTTCATGTTTTTTCAGGTTTTAAATCATTTATAAAATATTAATTTGTAAAGTATAATAAAAGCTAAAATGTAAGAAACGAACAAAGAAATGTTAAATAATATACACATTCTAACATACGTAGCATCCACCTTATTCAAAACAACTCTAAAATTACGATCACGAGGCGAAGGATTTTCAGAGTGCGCGGTTAATTTTAACGCCTAATTACTCCACAAATATTCATATTTTCGAAAAATTCAACATGACCTTATCTGAAGATGTTTTAGATTAACACGTTTCATTAAGAAAAAAATGTATATTCTGTAGTGGCGGTTAAAACATAGGTACGCCCACCGCCACTCATACCCTCGGCGGCGCCACGTCACCGCGGGAAGGCGCGCCACGGCAGTGCCGGGGCGGGGCTGCGGCGGGGATGGAGGGGTTGTGCACGCCCCCTCTCCCCCCCCATCGCCCTCCCCGGGCGAGGACCGGGCTGGCTGCGGCCGGGCGGGCCGGCACTTGTGAGATTGCGCCCGCACCGGAAAGACTTGACTACCCAGATATTCATTGTGTTCGACCCTGCAAGTTACTGGAATTCGTATTTGGTATTTGGACTCAGACTCTGGACTGTGTAACGACCTGGCAACTGTTTTGGAACTTCTTTTGGATTACGGCACCTTGGCAGTAAACGCTATACCAGTCACATCATATTCACAATTGTAGTAGTTGTAGGAAGAGACCGATTTTTTTTTTTTAATTTTGCAAAACATAGCATTTCAGTGAACATGAGACCTGCACCATTTTCTTAAGCTTCCTTTATGATATCTAAGGTCCCAACGTAATTATAAAATGTGCGGTTTTTAAGAAAACATGGTTTAAAGAAAATTGCCTATGTTTGACACAATTTCGCAAAAAATATATGCGTTTTTGAAAAATCGAACATGACCTTATTTGAAGAACTGTTTTTTATGAACACATTTCATTACGAAAAAATGTATCTTCATAATTGTAGTTGTAGGAAGAAGCCGCAAAAATTTTTACCTTTTCAATTTTCGAAAAATCAGAGTTTTCAACCAACACGAGACCTGCGCCATTCTCTTAAACGCCCTTTAGACTATCCAACAACAAAATTTAATCAAAATTGTTGGCGGCATTTTTTTAATGTCAAGGAACCCCCAGAATTAAAATATCGATTTCAAATTCAAGGGGCCACATCAGCCAGATCGATTGGGAAATATCAGTTTTGGAGATAATCGACTCAACAGTTTAACCGCTAGCGTAGTTAAGTTTTTCCGTCAATCGATTTTTCGGCATCAAGGAGCAATAAAACATGGATTCTGGCAGCACCACATAACAAAAGATATTTCTTTTGTATATTCAGCCATTGGACTTACCACTTTCTCGTTACCAGGGCCCTATAATAAGAGTTTTTCTGCTGAAAATTCGCCGTTTTTTCGCGCAGTATTAAATAACTTTCTCCTCTTAAGAAGTTCCTTCTTAAGCGCGAGAAAGTAAAATTATGTACGAGCTGCAAAAGTGATTAAATTAAAACATTTAATTATTCTGTGACAAAGTGCATTTTATTTGGCTTAATAAATTTTAAAAACCTGGTATTAATAAAAACTGAAAAACTGTCTTGAATAGAAATTTCGATCAGCCCCCTGCTCTTATGAGCGGGTTTGACTATTAATATTGAAGTTTTAACACGAATTGTCTCCTGTCATTTTTGATGAAGAATGTACGAAGTATGTAAATGAAGTTCTCAAAGTATGGAAATAAAGTTTAATAACAAAAGGGAGTTCAGAAATGTACCCCTCCCCTCTCTTATTTTGGGCTGTGCAGGGCATCAAAGTTCTAGTTGTTAGTCGCAATGCACAATGACCCATTCATCATTCAGTACCATCTCTAAACCACCCAAGAGTTTAAAAAATCTGAGTACTGGAATCAAACTCATCTGGAATGAAAAATTAGTTCAGTAGGATATGTGCAAGCCTCTTTTCTAGCATCATGAAAACAATTTATCAGCCTCCAAGTTTTAAAAATAGTAAGATTTCAATTAATCCTGGTGGTAACTTGAATCTCAATACATCCAAATATTCGATAACTTCAGTTTCTTTCCTCTTCAAACATAAGGTTCCAGTGGCGGCATACTAATATATACCGAAATAAAACGTAAACAATCCATGTAAATCAATTAAAACTAAGTTAAGGAATATATTTTCGTGTTATTTTGTTTATTTAATTGTAATATTATGTAAACTCTGATGAACCTGGAACTAATTTGTTTAAAACGATTAATGTCATGCTAGTTGGCCAGATGACGTTCGCCACTTGACCAGTTTTTTATACCATTGACCATATTTTTATTAAAATGTTTGTTAACGACATGGTTTCACCAAACCTGGACAATAGATTTTAGAAAAATACTCCGAATAGGGTCGAAGTCAAAAAAGAAATAAAATACTAAAAAAATATTAGAATGTTTCATTAAGGTAAAAAAACACATTATAATTAAATTAAATAGTATAGTAAATATATTAAATAGTATTTTATTCAAACATTACTTACATAATTTTATGCGTAATCTGTGTCGGATATGTTCTTCTCCCGCGCACATGGTTTTTGCTTTTATGTCCAATGGGGCACACAAGTGTTCGTATTAGTTCTGCGTTGGGACAATTTGAGCCGGAAATAGTATTCGTACAATTAAAAAATTAACTAGTTTTCGAAAATACGGTGATCGCACTCCGCATGCACTTATGCAGTACGGTGATCGCAGTCCGCAACAAAGACTTGTTTGGACTCGTTTAACACTATTCATTTCATAATCTTCGTTGCTGTTATTGCTGCTACTACTGATGATAACGAAATAAAATTATTGAATTTAGAAATACTCAATAGCGCGTGAAACGAAAGGAATTTTCAGTAAATTTTATATTGTATTCATTGTCAGAAAAAAAAAAAAAAACACTCATGCAGAAAACTGTCAGCCTTACGTACGTCGTTTACCGGCAGCAACAGCAACAAAAACAACATTTAAATATTATACTTGGGTTTTTCGTTCTTGGTCCACCACGGTCACGGACGAAAAATGGAGAGGGGAGCCTTTCTCCAATAGGGGGCTTCTACCTCACTACTATGTTGTGATGTAAAAGCTCCCTATTCGAGTAAGCCTTCCCTCTCCATTTTTCCTCCGTGACCTTGGTGCGCCAAGAACGAAAAACCCAAGTATAAAATATCCATCACACACTTTTTGTACTCACTACACACAAAAGAAGGTGCTGAAACGACCGGGAAACGACTGTCCAGCGACTGTCGCCTCGGGAAAAGAGAATTGCATGCGTAAGAAGAGACAGAAGGAGGATTTCTTCCATAACAGTAAACTTAACACAAAATAAACTGCACTCTTCAAACGAACGTTTTTGATAAAAAATAAACTAACAACGAATGAAAATAATTTCGCCAGAGATAAATAATTAATGAAATACCGGCAAGTATTGACTGAACTTGTGTACTGCCAATAACAAGCGAAATTCATAAAATTACGTTGCAGCGAGTCAGACGAAGACTGAATATTGGGATTCCCCTGAGACTCCCTCCGTCGCCAAGCAGCTCTAGTCAGCGCCACTTTGGGTGCCTAACCTCTGGATATGGGTGTCTCCACGTAAGAAAAGACCCTAAAAATTCAACATGGCGGAGTTTCGGCACTGCCAACCTCATCGAAATGAAACGCGAAACTGCATGAAGGATACCGACGCGGCGTATTTAAATGAACGTAGTGCCCTTCAGAAATGCAGATTTGCTGAAATTATAACTATTAATATTGTTTTGACTTATAAATAGCAAATTTCACAATTTACTCATGAAATTGTAATTATTATTATTTTAAAATTAAATATAATACATTTCATTAAATAAATTACTGGTAATTTTAAAATTATGTTAATTTCCAGAATAAAATATTTTTGAAACTGAAGAATAAATGAAATAATAGATTGTTATTTTATTACAAAACTAGCAAAAATGAAACTATGCAAAAATCGGGGGATATATAGAATAAAGAAGAAATGAAATACTCAAAAATAACTTTAATTTTCAGACAATACACAAAGTAGTGAAATAAAACTATTTTTCACTGAACTTAGATATTTTTGAATCCTAATGGTTTTTTTGTATATAACATCAACATATGACCACAATCAAAGCATATCAAAGGAATGAAGAAATCCATTGTACAGAAATGACAAATGTTTGAATTTGTGAAAATAGAATAAATCAGATATATGACTTGATATAATTTGAAGGTTCAATAAAGAATAAACTTATGCACCATGGGTGATCAGATTTGATGACAAATTGCAAGGAGCAGTCATTAAAATTTCTTGAACACCAATGGTCCACAGCAAATTATATTCACATCAATTATTGAATTTTTACAACAATTTTAGAGCCTAATGCCCCTGGGCTTACAAACATTACAAAACATCCTGGTATTTACATTAAGCGATAGCGGAAAACCAGGGAAAACAAAGGAATAAGTGTGCTACCATATATATAAAAAAATGAATAAAAATATTGTTAATTCTCAATTGAATTTAAAAAAATTAACATTAAAAATCAGCATTAAGAAATTTGGCTGACCGTAAAAATTAACTACTTGAAAATTTTATATATATATTGATAGCATACCCATCCTCCCGATCAGGAAGACGACTGAAGGTCAATTTCTAGCATGCATGTAGGAACATTAGTCAAAATAATAGAGATTTACAATTTAACAAAAATACATAAAATAAATCAATGAAATAATATAAATAATATACATAAAAATGCAATTCAATTCTATTTAGAAAATGAAATATCTTCTGTGAAACACAGCAACCCTGCAACATAGAATAATTAATGCAGTATATAATGTCCAATCCGGATAAATTCAATAAATAGGCATGTAATTGTTATAAAAACAAATATTTATTTTAATAAATTCCTTGAGCAAATAATGTTCTTGAAAATAATTTTTAAAGAAAATTAAAAAGAACGTTACCACAATTAATAGGAAAAACTTGATACTTAACTTTTATATTACTTAAAACTCCTGACACAAACGGAAAACCAAATTGTCCAGAATGCTAAGAACATTTGCTTCACATGAAAGTATTCAAAATATAACATGACAATAATATATACCTAAAAACCAATAAAATTTACAAAAATTAGTAGAAAACCACTGAACATTCACTTAAAATGAAATATTAATAGCCAAAATGGAATAGTGCATCAATTGTAAACATTAAGCAATACTCTCTATCAAGCCAAATAATATATTGAAATATGAATTGAATGAATTGAATATGAAATATGAATTGAAATACTAATACCACACAACTGATTTCCATTTCAACAAACCATCTAATAAAATTATACATCTTCAGAACTCCATTATTGTATATCTGAAACATTTAGTACAGTAATGTACACTTCTTTCACATTTCAAAACTTTAATGTTTATTCATTTAAAGCACTTAGCATCTGTACTTCAACTAAACAAAAAATCTTATGTCTGAACAGTAATGATTACTTGTATTATGAAAATGATGTAAAAGAAAATGACTAACGGTTAAACAATAGTGATGAACTAATGGTATATTAAATGGTACACTTAAATAGTTTCTTTGGTTTACATCAGAAGGTAAAAGTTCATTCAGGATATGACACTCATAATCAATCTATTAATTCATACTCACTTGATATACTTTGCAACCAGGCTCGATTCAAATAGAGAGACTAAAACACTGGCTGGAACAATTGACTGTAAAGAAATAGTATTAATTTAATAACCTGCAGTTACCACCAATTTACAATCATGTCAATTCAAGCATACCTTTTCCATAGCACAGTGAGGCCAAACTTGATCACAAACTATACTTTTGTGGTTGCTCTGAGGAGGCAGGAGTTTTTTTCATTCAGGGCACAACTGTAACATTGAGCACATTAGTAAAAAAATTTATCACTTTCATTCCATTCTCATAAATTCATACTCACTTGATTTACTTTGCAACCAGGCTCGATCCAAACAGAGAGACTGAAACACTGGCTGGAACAATTGACTGTAAAGTATTAATTTTAATTTAATAACCTGCAATCACCACCAACTTACAATCATGTAAATTGAAGCATACCTTTTCTGCAGGACAGTGTGGCCCAATTTATCACATTAACTTATCTGTGGTGGTTGCTTTAAGGGGGTATAAGTTTTTAATTTGTGGGCACATCTGTAATATAGAAGTAAATATTTAACATGATTATCACTTCTATTCCAAACTCATTAATGTGTACTTACTCGTTTCACTTTGCAACCAAGCTCGAACCAAACACACTAACTGAAACACTGTCTGGAACATTTGACTGTAATGTAATAATATTAATTTAATTGCCTACAATTACCAGAAACTAACCATCGAGTAAATTCAAGCAATACCTTTTCCATAGCACAGTGGGGCCCTATATGTACTTCAACGATAATGGATGGTTGCTTAAAATGTCAGGTGTTTCTGTGAGGTAAATCTCTGAAAACCCTTTCAGGACTGTCGCACTGCAGATATTCCAGGTATTGGCTCTAATGGAATTGGATCTTGTTCCTCTCCTGTGCCTTCTTCTGCTGTGTCAGTTCCACTTGCACTACTTAGATTTATTACAAGTTCTTCATAATCTTCCACTGCCTCTTTTTCATAGTAGTCTTAAATAATTTTCTCTGCATGTGCCACTGAATTTTTCCACATTTCTGGTGTGACCTATTAAAGGCATTACATAATTTTTTAGATTCCTGTTGTAACTACTTTTTAAAAAATTACAATTATGTTGCAATATATTTACTGTTTTTCTAATAGTGATTTCTTGAAAACATTACCTGATTTATTGCCTCATTCCACACAGCTTTTGTTCTCTCCGTTCCTTGCCCTGGCCTTCCACATACAGTTTTGTTGTAGTACGCTTTTGAAATGCCCCACACATGTTCAATAGGATTGAATTTGCAATGATATGGTGGCAGTCTCAAAACTGTGTGCCCTTCTGCAGCCAACATGTCATCAACTACATACCTTTATCAACATATTGATGGTCAGTTATATATTTATCACAAGTGTTAATGTATATATTTGAACATATTTAAGGTGGATACTTTAAAATTTTATTACACTGATACAACAGAAAGGTAATTCAAAATAATAATGAAATGTAATATTTGGTTACATTACTTATTTCATTATGTAAAAAATAGTTCCGTCTCATTTCTGAAGCTTACAATCAATTGATCCTTTCTCCACTTTGCTGTTGGATTCCTCTCTACCTGTCTTGAATGGTAAAAAGCATTGTCCATGATAATGATGCATGGTCTTAAATTGCAAATGCCAGGAATCAGTTGTTTCTTAACCCAGGATTCAAAAGTACAACTGTTCATTGCTCTGTGATAATCTTGCCCCCTTTTAAGGTCAGTAGCAAAAATCAGACCAGCACCTACAAAGTGTCACAACTCGTATACATGCCTTAGTTTGTACATAATGTCATGAAAAATCAAAACACATGTACCTGGTACAAAACCTCTTGTTCCTGCATGAACCACAACTAGCCTCCTTCCTTCTGCTGGTCTCTTAATTATTCCATTACTGGTGCCTGGTTGAAGCCTTGAATATGTAGTTGAACCTTTTGGAAAAGATAGTTTTGTCTCATAATTTTTACACATAAGTAATATAACCATTTTGAAAGGTCTCCTTTACCATTTATATAGATCCATGTCTCCTCTAGATACACTACAGTCTTTGGGTTTTCACTTCTCTTATTTTTCATGTAGTCTGCCACAAAATACAACCTCTTTACAATAATTTCATTTGTCTCACAATTACAAATATGTGGGTCTTCTTCCTCCATGCTAAACCCAATTTCTTAATTATTCTGTACAATGTTGTGCACAACCCTTTGAATAAGAAAGTATCATAATTTTCTTTTACATACTGCCATACCTCTTGAAGTGAGAGTCTCCTGCGTGTTGCAAAATGAATTGGTCTTGGAAAGTCTTTCAAAAGTGAGTCACATACTTCATCATTCCTCTAAATACAAAATCTCTTACCATTATCAGCTTCCTGATAAATATACCTGGCAATAGCTTCTCTAGACAAGCCATCAACTGAATCTCTCACAGGTCATGACCGCTTCCTCTTCTTGTTCGGAGTTCTAATAGGTTTTCCTGCCTTATAATACTTAATAAGACTTGTCAAAGTTATATAAGGTCTCTGTAATATAGTAATATATTTCAATAAAATAATTATGATTCACTCTTTTATATATAAACAACACAATAATTATCCTTTATAACTGTTGTTATTGTACATTAGCATAAAAACATAAGAACTCTAAATACGTTTTCATGTTTTTATGGAAATGTACAATAACAACAGTAATAAAGGATAATAATTATGTTGTCTATATAAAAGAGTGAAGCTTTATATAATAAAAAACTATGTGTGAAGACAACAGTACAAATCAAATTTTATAAAATTATGATTCACATACACATGTTCATCATGAAAACATTCTGGCATGCAATAAAATGTAAATAATTATTGTGAAATTAATAGCTTACCCCCACAATTAAAGCCACTTTGGCAATGACACTGCTCTCAGGAAGTTGCACTTCTTTACGAGAATTTTTCTCGCTCTTATATTTATAAACGTTGAGAAGGACCTGCCTTTCACCACTCGATAATATCCACCTCCTTTTCTGCTTAATTGGAGAATTGCTTCTCGAATTTGAAGACATATTTTACAAATGTCAATCGAAAACACAATTCAAGTTCCCTTCCGAAACCAATCACGCACTGGAAACGCAAGGAAAACGATTTTGAAATGAGCAAGTGCGGGATGCTGCTCGCTTGCATAACCTCAGTATCTCCACACGACGTGTTGCAGGGTTCAAACGCTTGAAGTTGGCAGGAAGTTAATTTTTACGCACGTGTACCAGTTGCCAGCCAAGGAAAAGTCCCTGACTACAATACTTCCATTACTTTGGGTATTTCAGTTGGGGTTGGCACCTACTTTCTCCAACTTAAATTGTAATCAAAAGTCCCTAAGCCAATGCAGTAAGAATGGCGGGTGATTTCCGGGAGGTTGGTATTTTTTTTGCGTTCTGGGTCATATCTTACGTGAAATAACCCATATATACCTTTAGGTTGGGCCAAGGCCCTCTGTTCCATACAGAGGGCTTTGGCCCAACCTAAAGGCACATGCTTCCCGTGTTAAATCGAAGGGCGAAAGAGTAAATGCAGTAAACCCAGTTAACAAAGGCAAGATCCAAGAGCGTAGTACAATTCGTGGAAAGGCACCAGGCACCGGAGGGAGCGCCGGTTGGACGCTCTTTGGTTTCAATACGATTTTCATATACATGATATTATTTCAATATCTTGAATACTGACTATCATTGAAAGGAAAATGTACATCCTTAAAGTATTATGAGATTTTATTCGATTATCTGGGGGTTACACAACCGTGAGACCTAAGCACGAGCCGCCACTGTAAGGTTCCATATAATAGTTTTCACAATTGAAAAAATCTTCCTTCTTTAGAGAAAATTTTGGAAGTTTTTATTTGATTAATATTTTCTATTTTATAAGTTATTCTATTACATAAATATTTCATGACATGGAATTATTGTTATTGTAACCACAAATAGGTGTAAAGGATGATTGTTGCCTGAAGTTACAAACACCAGTTTTTGCATTCATAAATTGTTTGATTGTTCAATATTAGTCTGATACTTTCAGATTTACATTTTAAATGCACCCATACAGTGGCTTGTTCATAAGTATTGTCCTTTCTCGTAAGGCAACTAGAAATATGTGACATTGTTACACTCACAATAACTACATTTACATACACCAGAATTATTAAAATATCATGTTCATCTTTGGAATAAAATAAACAATAAAAATCTGTCATAACAAGTTTTAAATCATGCTTACATTAACATTGCAAAATGATGGAAAGATTAAAGGGAACATTACAAATACAGCAAAATTGTTTGTGATTGATACTCAAAGAAAAACATTAATACTAGAATGGATGTTTTTAAAAACAGTACTAATTAGTACATTTTTATCTGAACATTATAGAAATAAAATATAATGAATGTACATTTTATTTAGTTAAACAGCATTCATGTCATATTGAATCTTGAAACAATTTTAATTAATATATGAAGTTTTTGAAATTCTTATCCCCATTTTTCTTTAAATTTTTCAAGAAGACAGGTGAGTTTCTGAAGTTCTTCTTCAGAAAAATCTGAAGACAAGAACTTGGAAGCGATTTCTCTTCTCCTATGTGATAAAAATAACAATACATAAAAATATCAGTTCATACATTAATAGTATTATTAAAGTACAGGAAGACTAAAAACTGATTAAAAAATAGATATATAATATATAATAGAATGATAAATAGAAAAATACCAGTATATAATAGAATGATGAAAAAAATTTAAAACACCACAAGTAGGATCTAATTTTCATTAGGAACCTAACTCATCAGCATTCAGTACTATAAAAAGAAAATTTACCACAAATACATTTTATTATGATGCATCTACTATCTCTGAATAGTTTACAAAAATAAAATAAAAATTATTCAAACTGTCTGTAAATAAAACAATATTTTTATAACAATAGCTTGGTACTAGCCAGGAATAGCATTTAACTGAAGCACCATCTAGTGGAGTTACAATAATTGTAACTTAATACTTAATAATGGATGCTGGAATGTATCTCTACCAAAGAGAAAATAGTCTTCGAAGAGCTGAAGAAAATGAAAATGGATATAGTGGCTCTGTCAGAAACAAAGAAAAAAGGAAATGGGATTACTTGAATTTTTATAGTAGGGTGGATAAAGAAAAAAGAGCAAAATCAAGGATATCGATTGCAGTACATCAAAAACATAGCAACAAGATTACCAAATTTGAGACAGTTAACAAGAAAATTGCTTTACTAAAAATGAAGTTTGTAGGTTGCACTCTCTTGATTATCGGAGTATATGCTCCAAATGATGACACTGAAGTTAAAGTAAAAGATGAATTCTTTGAGAAATTGATGGAAGTTGTAGAGAAAATAAGGAAAGATGATATTATAATGCTTTTAGGGGATTTTAATGCACGTTTTGGAAAAATGATGGGAAATCAGTGGGTAGATATGGAGAAAAAGTTGTTAATGAAAATGGAAGGTTGAAAGAAATGTGTAAACAATTCTCAATGAGAATTATGAATGGATTCTTTAATCATAAAGATATTCATAAATACACATGGTTCCAAGCAAAAAAGGATTTAAAATCAGTAATTGATTATATTATCATTCCAATAGGTGCGCCCAAGAAAGTCTACAATGTAAGTGTACAAAGAGGGGTTACATGTGGTTCAGATCACTTTCTGGTAAGGGCTCAAGTGCATATCATTCCTAGAATTTGCTTAGGAAAAAATATTGAAGGGGAAAATATAATTTAGAGAGTTTTAATAATAAATCAACAATATTCTTGTACAAATTGAGACTGTCCCAAATGCAAGAAATTGATTCAAATTTAGATGTAGATAGCATATATGAGAATTTGAAAGGAAGATTACATCAAGCAGCTATTCAAGCAGTAGGAGAGAGAAATCTTGAAAAGGAAAAGTGTAATAAATATTGGTGGAACGAAAATCTGGAACCAATGGTGAAAGAAAAGGAATTGTTGTATAAAAGATGGTTGTTGATCCATAATCCTCTGGAATAGAAATGCTTACATGAAACAAGTAAACTTCATCAAAAAGCAAGTGTGTAAAGCAAAGGATGAATATTGGAACCAAGCTTGAAGTGAAATAGATAGATACATAGGAAGATCACGATCAAGAGAAGCCTGGAAAACTATTTCAAAACTAAATAAAAATCGAAATGAAAACAGAATTCTGAATCACATTAGTCTGCAAAAATGGAAGGAACACTATTGTAAGTTTCTCAATTCTGTCATGTTAGTTACGCTAGAAATGTAGAATCAATGGGGAATAAGTCAACCGGTCCTGGTGGTTTCCCCATTGAGCTATTAAAATATGCACCAAGCCTTGTTTTAGATTATGCGACAATGTTATTTAACAGATGTATTTCAACTGATTGGGTGCCCGAAGAATGGAAGAGTGCATGGATTAGTTCCATTCATTAAAAGAGAAACAGGAATGACTGTTCAAACTATCAAGGAATCAGTGTAATAGCTACATGAGGTAGACAGTATGGATGGATTTTGACTCCAAGACTGGAAATGGAGGTCAATGAAATTGAGGAACAAAGTGGTTTTAGGGTAGGAAGATTTATTTATTTATTTATAATTAAGATCTTGTTGTGATAATATATTCTCTATTAAACAACTTATTGAAAAGAAAATCTCAATAAACAGAGAATTACACTTAACTTTTATTGATTTAAGAAAGGCTTATGATAGTGTTCCGATAAATAAAATGTGGGAAATCCTAACAAACGTAAAGGTCAATCCTGCCATGATAAATGAAATAAAGAGTCTCTATGAAAACAGTATGAGCCATGTTAAGATAAAAAATGAAATATCAGAAGGTTATATAGTAAATAAGGGTCTCAGACAAGGATGTCCTCTTTCACCAACTTTGTTTAAGATTTTTATAGGTGAAACTAAGGGAATAGTCCAGGAAATGTAGAAATATGGGAGTGACTGTCAGAAACGAGAAGATTTACAATCTCTTTTTTGCTGATGACCAAGTAATTTTGGCTGAAGATCAGGATGATATTAAATACATGTTAAAGAAATTAATAGAAACATAAAAAATGGGGGGCTCGAAATAAATAACGATAAGTCAAGATACATGGTTATAGGGAAATCTGGGAATGATCTAGAAACAGAAATAGGTATATTTTAAGTAGTAAAGGAATTTAAATATCTTGGGAGCGATTCTTAGTGCAGATGGATCTGATGACAATGACATTATAAAAAAAATAAGCAAAGGAAGGGCAATTACTAGTAGATTCATCACATATTATTGAACAAGAATATTAGAAAGCAAAACCAAAAGACAAATACACAAGGCAATGGTGGAAAGTTGTGTTACTTATTGATCAGAAATTTAGGTTAAAAAGGATGCAATAAACTCTCAGTTGAAGGCTATGGAAATGAATTTTTGGAGACAATGTTGTCAGTATACCCTGTATGATAGAATACCAAACGAAGAGATTAGACAGATAATGCAGATAGAGAGACAAGTGATTGAAAATGTAGAATCCAAACAACTCCAATGGTATGGCCATCTAATGAAAATGCATGCTGACAGAATGCCAAAAATTGTCTTTGAGTGGATCCCTTTCGAAAGAAGAAAACGAGGAAGGCCAAGGAAATCTTGGAAGTCTGTCATCAATTCGGCAATGAAGAGCAGAAGAATAGAGGAAGATGCCTGGCAGAATAAAAAACATTGGTGTGTAGAGTGCAAGAAACAGTCATTAGAACTGTAAACAACTCGCTTAATAATAATAATAATAATAATAATGAATCATTTGCTTTATCTCTACTTTTCTTGGTTATCAAAATAAAGTACCATCTTTGTGTAAAAGTGTCTTCTGTGTATGGTGTTTTTGCACCATTTCTATATTCTATATTACCATCTTCCATATACTAAATTTTATATCCAAGAAATTAATTACAGGAATCATTTCGATCCACTCCAATGACTTATTTGCATAAACAACTCAATAATATGATAACAAAGGCTACCAAGGCCATGTAGTCAATAGATTCTTAGTTGTCCAAGAAACGCCATATCCCAGGCATATTGTATTTCTCTCAAGAAGTTTGCAGTATAACTACTGAAACATTGGCAACTATGCCGAGGATGTTACCTGAACAGCCAAGAATCTACTAACTCAGTAATATATCAAAGACTGTTAGTAAATATAAATTTATGTGAAAAGCTAATAAAAACATACATATTTATTTGAATAGCTCTTCTTGATGCCAGATCTCTTGTTATTAGTTTATCTGAACTCATTGCTCCAAGAAACTGAAACAAACAAATATGAGGACCATGAATGTAAATTGTTTGATGTTGTAGCACACTTCCGCATTCAGGAAATGGGAGATTTTTTTCAAAAATATATTATGATAACTCAATGCCACTATAATTTCCTTTTTTGTCTGTACAAATTTCTGTCACTTAGGATAAATAGGCCTGTAATAAAATTTGTGTACATCATTTATTGTTTGTTATAAAATACATCCTTTGGTCTTCCTCCGAATCTCATCTAAAAAGGGCATTGAAATGCATTATAATGAAAAGTAGTATTAGTATTCTATTTCTATAAATACTAAATTTAATTCTATGGTTTGCTATACTTAAAAAATTTACCAATTTCAAAAATATATTGGACTAAAACTAAATGTATTAACATGCAGTAAAATTGACATAAATTAAATAGTTCATCTACTCATTAATTAACATCCCATTTCAGTATCAAGAACCCAAACATGTAATTCTTACTACATGGTTAGAGAAAATAATTTACTATATATAACACATGATTTATCCACTTTTCCAATACCAGACACACACAATATGAGTTTTTATGTTGAAAAATCATCTTTTGTTGTCACAGTGTTGCAATACTTTCTCTATTCTATATGTAAGTAGTATGCATGAAAGTATAAAGTGCAGACAAAATGAAGACTGTACAGCATTGATTCTCACACTGCTGTACAGTACAGTCTTGTGCACAATTTCTTTGTCACACAACCTTTATGTTGTTGTACATATGTAGTGTTTTCTTAAAAATAAACCTGAAGAGAGCAAGTGTAAAAAATTCTATTTTTTTAAATTAAATTGATTTTCAAAAATATTTAAATAATTACTTTTGTATATATTTGAACTGGAAAAATGGACAATTATTTTTGGATTTCTATAATGATTAGTACAAATTAAATCATTTGAGATAATGAAAACTGAAGGCTTCAGGTTGTGATGAAAACCAACTCTTTTTGTAATGAAAATCTTCACTGTGTACACAATACTAATAATTTCCAGCATGAGGATATTTTAATATTGGCTTTGAGATTATTTCCCAAAATAATTTGATTTCCATTAATGCCCAATTCTAAGCCTAATAATAATATTTATTTGAATTTTATTTAACTGCATGTTAGGCAAAACGATTATCCCTATCAATATTCAAAATGAAAAACTGCAAATATGCATTTTAAATACCAATAAAATTCAACTCAATTAATATGATAGAAGAGAGAACAAAGTTGGAAAAAACAAAAATTTTCAGTATGTATCATTAATAAAAGACTATATATTATAAATCTGTCACAGTCATCAATAGTTTATGTTGTTTACCTCTGATGCTTTTTTCACATTTTTCTCCTCTATTGATAGAGACTGAAGAACTTTTACAGCCAAACTAGAAGTGACATTTCCATCTTTTAGTTTATATAAATAAACTATTTGATCATTATCATCCATCATGTATTCCAATGTCTACAGAGAGATTATAGTAATGATGTCATTTAAAAAAAGTAATATTACAATTAAAGTTACCAAGAAGGTGTAGTTAAAGAAATAAAAATTAAAAGAATTGTAATGGAAATAAATAATAGCCAAGTAGTTAAAAATGCCACAAAACTAGTTTCATCATAAGCTTAAATTGCTATATACAAATTTGCATCTAAATTCAAACAATTTACCTGGAAAGAACAAAGTGGGCTGTTAGGAAGCATATTTATTATGCGATGAAAATGAGTAGATATAAATACATGTGGGCATTTACTTCCTCGGCTCAAGAAATGCTGCAAACAAGCAGCGAATAAAGCAAGTCCACTACCTTCAGATGTGCCTTTTCCAAACTCATCCACAATAATTAGTGAATTTGGTGTGGATGAGTACAAACATAGAATCATCTGCATCATAAGAACATTGAAACAAAATATTTCCCACTAAATCTTTCTGAACACATTTTGGCAAAGCTCACATATTTACAGACCTGTTTCACATCAATAGCAAATGCAGATATTTGTGTGGCTACCGATTCAACAGTCTGTATACGAGTGTGAATATGATCCACTAGACCAATGGTTGCACTTGTGGCAGGAACGAAACTTCCAATATGAGCCAAATATACAATAAGAGCAACCTTAAAAGGAACATAAGAATTAACAAAGATTAACCTTCAGCAATTTTGAAAAACAAACAAAACGTGAACTTAATTTTTAATTGAAGGAAAAGACAATAAGGATTACTGAATAGATAGTAAATTAGTGGTGTTACAGAATGGCACAGACTTTCCCATATTAATTTTCTATTTCTTTTGGTCTCAGCTAGTTCTTTCGACTTGCACATACTCTTGCCAGCAACCCAAAGTACATTTTTTTGGCATTTTCTTAATTTTCTAATTTCCTAATAGTAGAACGGAAATATTAATTTAGGAATATTAAAGAAGAGTAAAACCTCGTCCTATATGGCAATTTTCTTCAAAAATTGGAGCCGTTTTCAAGAAAATGGCATTGAAGTGCTATTGTAAATTCGAAATTTGAAGCTCTTCTTCACAGATAATTTTTTGTAAAGGTCTTTTTTCACAAGGTTAAATTATTTTGTTAGTAAATGTCACTCCTTTCCCAACCACTCCTCTAGGGGTTCCTCCCTCTAGGGGTTATCCCCTTTTCACCACTGTAATTCCCCAGAAAATAATGTATACCAAGTTTGTTGAAATGTCATTGTTCCCATGTTGAAAGTTTAGGTGAATCACAAACACACACAAATACACATTCATGAATTTTTTTTGGTATTAATAATATATTTGGAAATGGGTATATTTATGAGGTAATGTTTATATCAGCAAAGACATAAATTATAGTATTACATGGAATATTATATGTTATTATAATTGATATTATAGTTAGTTATAATCTCACAAATATATGTGATTTCCACACATTTTTGAAAATTGAAAAAAAAAAGCATTTTCGAAAATCCATGGCTTGTTTGGTAATGGATTTTGAAAAAAATTTAATACAAAACTTGCAGGAAATGTTATCCTCTTTAAAATTCATTAGAATTTTTTTCTGCATGACTTAAAGTTAAAGAGCTATAGAGAAAAAACCAAAACAAGTCAGAAAACCTACCGGTTTTTTGAGCCTCCCGGAGTTAGCACAGGGTCTGGGAAGTCAAAAACTTGGGGCTTTAACTACGGCCTGGATACATACGACATACTCAAAGAGAAAGTTTTTACGACCTTTTTCCAGATAAAACGTACATACCAACAGGATTACCATCCGTACGAAAAGTTTGAAGAAAAACTTTGGAGCCGTTTTTGAGAAAATGGCATTTAAACATTTCTGAAACACGGAATTTTCACAGAAAACTTTGAGTTTTGAGAAACTTAATAAGACACCATTAAGTACATGTTTTCACAAACGCAATAATGTGAAGAAAACTCCACTAATCTAAATATTAATGACGCGAGAGGCTAGTCAAAAAATTACACATTAGTAATTTTTTAATACCTCTATCCCTACAAAAATTTAAAGAAAAAACGTTTCTGAGAATTTTTTTTTTTTATATTTCACATATTTCACAAATATGGCACAAAAACTACTAACATTTTCAAAAAAAATATGCATGACATTCATTTGTAAGAAAAAGGTCTCTCTTCAATTTTTACTTTCTCATATACATACGTATATACAGAGTAATATACGTAGTATAGAAAAAGTTATGTAATAATGCGTGAAAAAACGGCAAATTTTCGTCAGAAAACTAGTGGTTCTACAGAATGCTGCAGAACGGAAATGTTATTTTAAGAATATTAAAGAACAGTAAAACCTCATCCTAAATGGCAATTTTCTTTTAACAATTGGGAGCCTTTTTAAGAGAAAGGGGTTTAAACGCTACTGTAAATGTGAAATTTGAAGCTCTTTTTCATAGGAATCTTCTGTGTTTTCAAAAACCTCTGTTTGAAGTCATTTAAAGCACTTTAGTTCTCAAATCCATTTGTCTTTATAAATTGTGGGAAACGTGCATATTAACGGTGAGAGAGATTTGAAAAAAGAATTACATTTATGTAATTTAAAAAAAACAAAAAAAAATACTCCAAAATGAAATTTATGTCATATTAAGGAGTGCAATTATCACTACTGAAAAGTTTGTTGGAAAAGTTTGAAGAAAACGTGTGCAGACATTAGAGAAAATGGTGTATGAGCGTTTCTGAAAATGCGAAATTTTGAGCCAATTTTCACAGAAAATAGTTGAGTTTTCAACAAACTTTACTTGACATTATTTAAAGCACATGTACACATAAATATAATAATGTGAACAAATTGCTGCTAATGTAAATACTAATGAGGTGAGAGACAAGTAAAAAAACTACAATTTTGATTTTGAAAAAACAAATAAATAGAGCAGTATGGTGTTTATATCTCATAGAGTACACTAGGCACTATCCCCACTAATATTTTAAAGAAAAAATTTGGAACTGTTTTTTTTAGAAAATCTTGTTTTTGTAATTATTTAAAATTGCACATATTGCACAAAATATTGTGCAAAAACTACTAACACTTGAAAAAAACGTACATGACCTTAAACAAAGAAATGACTTTGGAGAACAAATTTTATTTGATGGAAAAGTCTCTATCTTCAATTTTGCAGTTGGAGGAAAATGCCAAAAAAATCCAAACTTTTGAAATTTTTGAAAATTCAGTTAAGCGTGAAAATTGGACAACCTTGATAAGTGTGTTTACTCTATTCTTACAAGAAATTTAAAGAAAAATGTGGAGCCGTTTTTGAGAAAATTTTGAAAATGTCTTTGCTTCTTTTAAAGTACTCCAATGAAGAAAGTTTTTCAAAATCTCGAAGCTTCGACAAAAGCAGATCGATAGGGACTTCTTCAATTTGGAAACATTCCAACTAGGGGTTTAGGCGTTAGTCGTATTTACAGACGGACGGACAGACAGACGGACGTTTTGCTTTCAATTGCTTTTTCGGTATCAAGAACCGACAAAAATGAGATTCTGACTACACCACGTGTTAGAGGATTTTTTTCTTAATTTAGCAACTAATTTTATCCACTTTTTCGTTTTCAGGACCGGCAATGAATATTTTCTGCCGAAAATTCGCCGTTTTTTTTTTTGTGCAGCATTACATAACTTTCCCTATACTACGTATATTACTCCTATATATTTACGTATACGTGAAAGTTAAAAGTGGATAAATCCAGTTGCTCAATTAAGAAAAGAAATCCTCTAACACGTAGTGTGGCCAGAATCTCTGATTTGTGCGTCCGTCCATACCGAAAAAACAATTGAAAGCAAAAACGTCCGTCCGTGTACAACCATAGCGCCTAAGTACGATTTTGCTTGCGTGCAGTATGTGCTATTTAAAAATTACAAAAAACACGATTTTCTCAAAAACGGCTGCAAACTTTTTCTTTTAACTTTTGGAAAGGATAGTGCATACTGAACCCTATGAGATGACATAAACGTCATATTGCTCTTATTTGTTTTCTCTCTCTCTCTCTCTCTCTCTCTCTCTCTCTCTTTTTTTTTTTTTTTTTTTTTTTTTACTTGTCTCTCCATCGGTAATATTTACATTAGTGGCGATTTGTTACCATCATTATATCTACGAGTACTTCCAATAATGTGAAGTAAAGTTTCTCAAAAACTCAAACGTTTTCTGTGAAAACTAGCTCAAAATTCCTCATTTTCAGGACCGCTCAAATGCTCCTCACAAATGGCTCCAAATTTTTTCTTCAAACTTTTCGAACGGATAGTGCTAATTGCACTTTATAATATGACGTACAGTTCAATTTGCGGTATTTTTTTCACAAATTACACAAATGTAAACTCAACCTTTTTTTGTGAAAAAGAGCTACTGGTTTCGTATTTTTAGTATCTCTAAATGCAATTTTCTTAAAAACGGATAAAAAATGTTCAAAGAAAATTGTCATTTAGGACGAGGTTTTACCGTTCTTTAATATTCTAAAATTAATATTTCCGTTCTACCATTAGGAAACTGGAAAATGTCAAAAAAATGTACTTTGTGCGGCAATAGATGGCAACTGGCACGAGTATGTGGTAATTCCGAATAACTAGCCCAGACCCAAGGAAACAGAAAACTAATACAGGAAAGTCTGTGCCATTCTGTAGCACCACTAGTTGTAGTTGTAGAAAGATACCGAAAAAATTCAAACTTACGAAATTTTCAAACATTCAGAGTTAATAGTAAACTAGTGGTGCTACAGAATGGCACAGACTTTCCCGTATTAGTTTTCAATTTTCCTGGGTCTTCGCTAGCTATTCGGAATTGCCACATACTCTTTCTTGCCAGCTACCATCTATCATTGCCAAAAGTACATTTTTTTGTCATTTTCTTAATTTTTCGGTTTCCTATTGTAGAACAGAAACATTAATTTTAGAATATTAAAGAACACAAAAACCTAGCCGTAAATGGCAATTTTCTTTTAAAAATTATGTGCCGTTTAAGAGAAAATGGCGTTTTAGCACTACTAAAAATGCGAAATTTGAAGCTCATTTTCACAGAAAATTTTTGAGTTTTCAAAATACTTTATTTGAAGTTATTTGAAGCACTTACACTCACAAATATAATCATCTTTACAAACTGCGGATAATGTGCATATTAAAGATGTGAGAGATCTTTCAAAAAATTTACATTTATATAATTTTTGAAAAAAACAAAAAAAATCAAAATAAACTTCACGCTATACTAATGAGTGTAATTAGCACTATCCGTTACAAAAGTTTCAAGAAAAAAATTGCAGCCATATACGAGAAAATGACGTATGATCATTTCTGAAAATGCCGAACTTTCAGCTACTTTTCACAGAAAACGGTAGTGTTTTTGAGAAACTTTACTTGACATTATTTAAAGCATATATACTCGTAATTATAATAATGTAAAAAAATCGCCGATAATGTAAATATTAACGACGTGAGAGACAAGTAAAAAAATTTACATTTTTGTAATTTTTGAAAAAACCAACCGATAGACCAAAATGGCTTTTATGTCATTGATAGAGTACATTTACCACTATCCCTACCAAAAGTTTAAAGAAAAATTTGGAGCCGTTTTTGAGAAATTTTGTTTTTGTAATTTTTTAAAATTGCACATATTCCACGCAATATTGCACGAAAACTACCAAAATTGTGAAAAACATTTACATGACCTTTATTAAAGAACTCAATATGCAGAACAAATTTTATTTGAAGAAAAAATCTATATCTTCAATTTTGTAGTTGGAGAAAGACGCCGAAAAAAATTCAAACTTTCACAATTTTCGAAACTTCAGAGCTGTACGTGAAAATCGGACCTATGCCATGTTAAAAAGTGTATTTTCCTCTATTCATACAAGAAATTTAAAGAAAAAATTTGGAGCCGTTTTTGAGAAAAATGTTGAAAATCCCCGGGGGGCTTCATATAAAGTACCCCAAATTTTAAATAATCTTTTTCAAAATCACAAAGCTTCGATTGGGGAATATCAATTTTGAAGAAAATCGACCGAACGGCTTAGGCGCTAGCGTTGACCACAGACGGACAGACGGACGGAATGCCGTCAATCGATTTTTAAGTATAAAGAAGCAACAAATCATGGATTTTGACCACACCACGAGATAGAGGTTTTATCCACGTATTCGTTTTCACGGCCCGGCAATTAATTTTTTTCCGCCGAAAATTGGCCATTTTTTCGCGCAGCATTACATAACTTTCCCTATACTACGTATATCACTCCGTGTATACGTACGTATACGGGAAAGTAAAAAGGAACCTATGTCATCTTTACGAGTGTATTTTACTCTATTCTTTCAAAAAGTTTAGAGCCATTTTTGAGAAAATTTTGAAAATGTCCCAGGGGCTTCATGTGAAGTACCCCAAAAATTGATGAATGTTTTTCAAAATCACGAAGCTTTAATTCGAGGCACACCGACCGGGGAATAAACCTTTTACAATAAATCCTGCGTATGGTTTAGGCAATTTATAGTGGTTTTCACTGACGAATGGACGGACAGACGTTTTTTGGGGGGCGGGGGAACCTACTCTTTCAGTATCAAGATCCTCAAATTTCTGAAATCTGACTACATAATGTGTTAAGAGGGACTAATTAAGAAAATATTAGAAGAGGTTTTATGTACTTTTTCTGTATCAGCACCGGCAATACGAGGTTTTTCTGTGAAAAAAATCGCCGTTTTTCGGCGCAACATTACTCAACTTGCTCTACACTTTATATATTACTTCGTATATACATACGTATGTACGTATACAAAAAAGTAAAATTGGAGCCATTTTTGAAAACTGGCTGAGACTTCATATAAAGTAACCTCCAAATCAAAATACGCAAGAAAATTCAATCTTTCGACTATAATTCACAAAATAGGTAACAGGTAAAGTTAAAGATAAACTTTATTGTTGGCCATCTCTTTTATTGTCAATTACGGTGAGTACTTGTAATAGAGATTGATATTTTGACGTGAAAAATTAGAAAGCTACACACAAACATGAAATGTCAAAAGATTACACATATAATTCCGTAAATTGAATAGTTTAGATATTCCATTTTTGGTAAGAATACTACCAAACATGCATTTAAAACTTGGTATCTATTTTCACCCACCGCAAGTGTTTAGGCAATATCATGTTGACTAACTTAACATTCTTTTTGTCTTTTCTATAATAATGTTTTAATGACTTGAAGATCACAAATTATACAACCACCTCATGCAAAGGCTGCTTTACAATAGGTAGACAAGGAAAATAAATGAATATTAAAAAGTTCCTGTCAATATTGTGATATTTAATAAGTAATATTCCTAACACTGATTATTTATCTTCTCTTAGATTCACTATCCATCACAGTTAGCAGATATAAAAATTAAAAATATTAACAATTGGATTTTCAGCTGAGAAAATTTCATTAAACTCGGTCCTCTTTGACGTACTAAATAAAATTCTTTGATTGCTGTATTCCTATTAAGAAAATAAACTACGGTACTTTTGTAATTCGTTCAATATCACACTTATTTTCAAACCTACAAATTGATTAATGTAAAAATAAACTCAAAGAACAATTTGGAACAAAATTTCTAAAAAGTAATCTAAAAAGATACGAAACTGTTAGTTGACATTGTCATGCAATATTATAACAAACTTAATAGTTAGTAATCTGAAGAAATACATGAATACTGCATTCAAATTATTAATAAATTCTTAAAACCATGAGTGAAATTAGTGATATCCAATTACAAAATTGGCAAACACATGTATATTACCTACCTGTTTGAGATACACACTTTTTCCACATGCATTTGGACCTGTCAAAATTTTCATTAGGCCATGTGTGTCTTGTTTTCCACCAGAGAAGGTGTAATTAGGGACAAAATCATTGACACATAACTCCTGTAAGGGATGTCTTCCATTTTGTATATTGATGATGCGAGTATCAGTGAGGACCGGCCGTACATAATTGTTTTCCCGTGCTACTGTTCCTAATGATATTAAACTAAGATTGAAAGATAAAAATTGCATTTTAAGAAAATGATTAAAAATTGAAATTTAAAACAAAGTTAGTGGTAATCAGCAGTACATTTTCATATTTACAAACTAACCAATCAAGTTCAGCAGATAAAGCAATCATGTGATGAAGGTGAGATACATGTTCCTGAAGAAACTGTACTAATTGAACCATTATTCGTGATTCATGTTCAGATATTTGAACCACACAATCCCCAATTTTGCTATCTAGTTCTGCAATTTATACAAAATATTACAAAACATCACTGAAAACAATTTATATATATACATCCAATTGTAATTTCATGAATTTTACCACGTGTTTTTGCACTTTTTGTAATATAATGTGCTCCCAGCAGAAAACTGAAAAACAAAAAGGTAGTGTAAATGAAAATTGAAAATGAAAGTTCTTAAAATTGACACAAAAAATTCTTGAAATAAAATTGTTATCAAGTAAGATGAAGAGAAAAGATTTGCAACTCAGAAGAAAACTATTAACTGTATGGATAGCTGAAATTCACATTTGTTGAGAAGGATAAATTCATCCCAGGATTACAAGAGTTCATCCCAGAATCATTCTCACTGCTACTCAGTGAATAAAGATAATCTCTTAGATTTCTTTAATAAAATCTGACCAAGAGAATACAGGTATCATAGCTAATTCACCTTCCACAAATGAAATAACATTTCCTTCCACAAAGCTCTTCCCATTAGGTACCAATAAAAGGTTACAACTTACCAAGTTGCTGAGACCATGAACACACCCATGACTCACTGAATAAAATGACAAAGGCTTTAATAGCACATCCAAGCAAAAATATTAACAATTCATTATAAAGAAATATTTCATGTTCCTCAAAGATAGTAAATGTCACCAGAGGCTTGTAGTTGCTGCAATTGAATGCTTGGTATGTTGACATTGAAACAGACAGCTCTGTGACCTATGCACACACTCTTCTAACAATTCTTTTTAAATGTTATGTTTAAAAGAATTGGTTTAATTTCAGAGACAAAAAAGGGGTAATTTTTTCCTAAACAATCTACTAGGGGAGACTGAGGCTGTTTGTAACCATATGGTAGTAATTTTTTTATGCAATTTCCGGTTCAGTTTCAACAAGTTTGAGTACCTCAATGGAAACTACATTTATTTGGCTACCTTAGGGAATTATTTTACTAGTGAATGACTGCCAAAGTTTAAGAGTCATTAAAGTCATCAAGGCTAGATGTGCCAACTGACCCCAATTGCAGGTTTGGTTGGCATACTACTTCCATGATAGTGTGGAGTAAAAAATCGATGTCAAAATAAATCATTTTTCAACATTTTCTTTACATAAATCAATGTAAAGATGTTCATCACTGTTTGATCCTGCAGAGCAGCTTCATATGAGCAACTACAGCATTCTTGGTAATTTCAATTTATTTGATTCGATTTATTTTGTCAATGAACAATAAAAACTGTATGTGACATACAGGGGAGAAGTACAATCTGCGCACATTTTCTTGAGCTCTGTAATCCCTTCCCCACCTTTTAACCCTAAATAG
>JAHLJT010003222.1:0-19793 GCA_031308135.1 Acheta domesticus | reverse complement strand
CTCCTATTAGTTTTCTATTTCCTTGGGTCTTCGCTAGCGGGAATTGCCACATACTCTTTCTTGCCAGCTACCATCTATCACCGCCAAAAGTACATTTTTTTGTCATTTTCTTAATTTTTCGGTTTCCTATTGGTAGAACGGAAACATTAATTTTAGAATATTAAAGAACACAAAAACCTAGTCGTAAATGGCAATTTTCTTTTAAAAATTATGTGCCGTTTAAGAGAAAATGGCGTTTTAGCGCTACTAAAAATGCGAAATTTGAAGCTCATTTTCACAGAAAATTTTTGAGTTTTCAAAATACTTTATTTGAAGTTATTTGAAGCACTTACACTCACAAATATAATAATCTTTACAAATTGCTGGTAATGTGCATATTAAAGATGTGAGAGATCTTTCAAAAAATTACATTTATGTAATTTTTGAAAAAACAAAAAAAACTCAAAATAAACTTTACGCTATACTAAAGAGTGTAATTAGCACTATCCGTTACAAAAGTTTCAAGAAAAAATTTGCAGCCATATATGAGAAAATGGCGTTTGAGCATTTCTGAAAATGCGAAATTTGAGCTACTTTTCACAGAAAACGGTTGTGTTTTCGAGAAACTTTACTTGACATTATTTAAAGCACATATACTCGTAAATATAATAATGTGAAAAAATCGCCGATAATGTAAATATTAACGACGTGAGAGACAAGTAAAAAAATTTACATTTTTGTAATTTTTGAAAAAACCAACCGATAGAGCAATATGGCTTTTATGTCATCTGATAGAGTACATTTACCACTATCCCTACCAAAAGTTTAAAGAAAAAATTTGGAGCCGTTTTTGAGAAAATCTTGTTTTTGTAATTTTTTAAAATTGCACATATTGCACGCAATATTGCACGAAAACTACTAAAATTTTGAAAAACATTTACATGACCTTTATGAAAGAACTCAATATGCAGAACAAATTTTATTTGAAGAAAAATCTCTATCTTCAATTTTGTAGTTGGAGAAAGACGCCGAAAAAATTCAAACTTTCACAATTTTCGAAAATTCAGAGTTATCCGTGAAAATCGGACCTATGCCATGTTAATAAGTGTATTTTACTCTATTCATACAAGAAATTTAAAGAAAAAATTTGGAGCCGTTTTTGAGAAAATTTTGAAAATCCCCGGGGGCTTCATATAAAGTACCCCCAAATTTTGAAGAATCTTTTTCAAAATCTCAAAGCTTCGACTAGAATCAGATCGACCGGGGAATATCCATTTTGGAAGAAATCGTACGTATGGTTTAGGCGCTAGCAGTGTTCACAGACGGACGTTTTCCTTTCAATTGGTTTTTCGGTATCAAGGACCTTGAAAACAGGATTTCTGGCTACACCACGTGTTAGGGGATTTTTTTCTTAATTTAGCAACTGGATTTATCCACTTCTTCGTTTTCACGGCCCGGCATTTATTTTTTTCCGACGAAAATTGGCCATTTTTTTCGCGCAGCATTACATAACTTTCCCTATACTACGTATATCACTCCGTGTATACGTACGTATACGGGAAAGTAAAAATAACTGTGTCATAACAAAACAGTTGGTTTTACAACAAATTATACTGTTGGTGGTTTGAATTGTTCGTTGAATCCATTTCGAAAATGAAAGATATTGGTATTATTGGTTTGGCATCAAAAGTAGATAATATGTTGCAGTAAATGTTCCTCTTCACTTTCCCGTATACGAATGTATGTTCCCGTAAAAATTATAATAAATCATGGATTTGATCACATTTCCCGAAAAATCATGAAAGCTGAAAATTGCTGAAAAATTTGATAATATCCCTTAAAACATTTTTATTCAGACTTTTTCAAATACAATTTCTAATACAATAGTTAACAATTAAAGAGAAATATTAAAAAAAATAACAAAAAGTTAAAGGTTCAAGAAGAGAGAGAGAGAGAGAGAGAGAGAGAGAGAGAGAGAGAGAAAAAGAGTTAATAGCTAAAGAAAAAGTTTAAATGTTAAGGAAAAAGTTCTAGTCCGTGAGGGACGAGTGCTAAAGAAAAAGTTTAAATGTTGAAAAAAGTTCTAGTCCGTGAGGGACGAGTGTGGCGCCTGTGACGCGAGTGCTGCTGCTGCTGCTGCTGCTGCCGTTGGTGCGGTGAGGGCGGGGGGCACAGATCTTGTCAACAATCTCTCTGTACTCGCGCGGGGCGAGGTAGGGCCTGGCTGTGTGGGCGAAGTAGCACGCCGCGCTCCCAGTGATGGCTTCAGCTATGATACGCTGTCTTAGTTTTTTCAGCTGATAGCCATTCGAGACCTTTAGGAGCGCAGCGTCGCTTCCGGGGTACCATTCGCCCAGGGCACCCACCACCAGCGGTATCATTTCGGCGGAGGCGTAGCCGGCGCTGAGGAGAGCTGCGCGGGAGGCACTGTACTTACTCTTCTTTTCCTCGTATCTCTCCTGCAGCTTACCGGCGCGCGCCGCCACTACCGTTGCATCTACGATGATGGAGTGTAGCCCCCGCGCGAGAACGAGATCCGGGCGCTCACTATCCACCACTACCTGGTTTTCCTTAAGGACCTTCCATCCGCTCGCCACTGCGGCCTCTTTGTAATGCTCGCAGATGTTGTTGTGGCGAGCGTGCCACAGCGCCGAATTGAATCGGCACTCGTTGGTCACATGTCCTATGGTTTCGAACGCGGCTGTGCCGTCTGGGCGGGTGCAGCCCTTCCGGCAAGCCTTGTTCTTGTTACCAGGGCAGTGGTTTAAGGCGGGAGCGGAGTTGAGGCGGGCCGGGAAGAGAAACTTGTACACAGGTATTCTCATGTGCTCCCCGGTCCGCGTGAAGAAACCTGACTCCTTGCCCACCCCCGCCAGAGCGCCCGCGTAGATCCCTTGGGCCTTTTGGGATTGCCATCGCCGCGAGTGCGCCTTCTGAAATAAATCTCGTAGACGCCTCACCAATGACGACCTCCCCGAGGGCCCGATGGTGACCACCTCCGCACTGTTGTCCTCCATGCGTGCCTGGCAGTTGTCAGGGTCCCGGGTGTCCGGCGGCTGCTCCTGCTGGGCGCCCGGGTCCGGTCGTGGAGGGCCCGATCTCTGCTCCGGGGTGCCCCTTCTAGCCGCTGGCACAACTGAGGGTGGAGGCGCCAGGGCGACGCCGGGGCCACGTGGCTCGTCGCTGCGCACGGAAGCTGGCTGCGCAGACGAAGCTCTCAGGCCGTTGGTTCGGTTAATTGCGGCCAGTACTGGGATGCCGTCGGCGTCGACTCGCTGAGTGGCGGCCAGCTCTACCCTGTGTAAGTCCTGGCTACCACTCTCGGCGTCGGCGTTTGGAGCGGCGTCCTGTGGCTGCATCTGGGCGGCGGTCCAATCGGCCCGCGCGCCGTCCTGCACGGCCGGTGTTGGTGGCGCGGCGGCGCCTACTCCTCCGCTCTGCCCGTTCGACGTCAGCTCCGGGGCGTTGCCCCCGGCGGCTACTGGGGTGTCATCCTCGGTGGCAGTGGGGTCGCGGCCTTCGCCGCCAATGGCCTCTGCATCGGCGGGCGCTGGCTCCAGCCGGGTGACAGGATAGTCCCGTGGGAGGCAGTAAGAGGAGGGGAGGGTGAGGGAGGGGACGAGGGTGCCGTTGTTCTCTCCTATCTCCCATTGTACTCCCACTCTGCCCGTGGCGTTACGCGCGCGCGACCAAAAAGTCTCTAGGCCGTATCTGCGGGGGAAGGGGCGGTTGTTAAGGTAATCCGCACTCACGTTTGGAGCAGGTTGTGATCTGGCACAGTGACTTGCTTCCGCGGCGAGGTCTTCCATGGCGGCATTTCTGAGGCTAATGTCTGGGCTCGTTAAAATTTTGAAGGCAGAATCTATCGCCCAAAAATCGGCCTCCTCTCTCACCTTCGTGAGGCCGATCGCCCCGTCCTCGCGGTGTCCGTAGAGAAAGGAGGAGGAAGCGCGCTCTGGGAGGGAGAGGATGTCTTTCACATGCGCTCGCAGGGCGCTGTCCATTGTGAGCAGCTGCTTCCTCGTGTATCTTCCCATTCGGAGGGGGAAGGTGAGCGCTGGCAAGATGAACTGAGGCAGGGCGTCGATCTTTTGCCAGTCATAGAGCCCTGACTCAGCTATCTTACCAGCAATGCTTTCTTGTTCAAAAAGCCCCTTCCAGTCCTTCACCAGGGAGAAGTCTACTGGCCGTCCCAGATAGTCTGTGCGATCATTCGCGCCAAGGGCTCGTAATAAATGCCCATCTATCTTGATGCCTACAACCGCATGTCTTCTTCGGTGAACGGCGAGGGTGACACATTTGTGGGGGTTAACTTTCACGTCTGTCATTCTTAAGGCCCGTTGCGTCGCGTCCGCCATTGCCTGTAGCTCCTGTTCTCCGCTCGCGATTAGGGCGAGGTCATCCGCATAGGCTAAGACTTTTGCATGCCCGGTCGCGGCCTGCTCCGCGGCTCGCACGGTCGCATCGATGACGATGTTGAAGAGGGTCCCGCTAAGTGGGCACCCCTGCCGGATCCCGCGCGTGATGGGGATTTCACCAGTCGGGCCGCGGGATGTGAGCACCCTTGTCGTGTTGTTGTTATATACGTCGGTCACGATATTGGTGAATGCTTCCCCAGCCCCGATCGCAAGAAGGGCATCCTGCAGCGCTCTATGAGGCATAGACCCAAACGCGTTTTGTAGGTCGAGAAGTGCTAGAGCCATGTCTTCTTTGCCGGCTCTGGCCCGCTCGATATGGCGTAGGAGCGTGTAGTTGTGCTCCAGCACGCCATCGAAGGGGCGGAAACCTTTTTGGGCCTTTGACAGGGCTCCGTTCTCTTCGACCCACTTGTTTAAGCGTGTTGCCCACAGCCCTGTATATAATTTACAAAGTGTGGGTCCGAGGGCAATCGGGCGCCAGTTCTTAATGTTGTCTAGCTCGCCTTTCTTATATATCAGGACGGTCTGCGACCGCCGCCAGGCCTGCGGGATTCGTCCTGCTTTCCGTATTAAGTTCATTAGAGCTGTGGTTAACTTCGCCTCTGGGTCCGTTGCCCTAATATGTTTGTAGGTTAAGCGGTCTTCCCCCGGGGCGGTATTCTCGGCGTTCATGAGTCGCCGCTGTACTTCACGGGCCGAGAATTCGCCGCAGTCGAGAGGCTCCCGGCCCGTGATATGGGGAAAGACGGACCCTGAGGGGTTTCGATTCGCATCTGTCTCGCACCGGAAGTGCTCTTCAATTTCTTCTAGCTGGATCTGGCACCTCTCCCCTTCCTTTCCTGTGATCCAGCGCATTGCCCGGCGTCGCTGATTAATGTACGTAGTACGTATTCGCTGCTTGTCGGCAGCTGGAGGCGGCCTCGCGGCGAGCTTTCGCGGCCGCGCCTCATCTGGCCACTGGTCGCGTCTTTATATTTACTGCCTCCTGAAGGCCCGTCACGCATCTCTAGTATATACCTTCTAACGCAGCGGTCTCGGTGCTTTCGCCACTCCTCAGGGCAAGGCAGATTTCATTGAATGCAGAGGTGAGGGTTTCCGGCCACTCATCCGTGCGGCGCGCTCGGGGGCCTGTGGGCCGCCGCAGTGGACCGGGCTCGGGGTCTGGTATAGTAGAGCCTCCCTCAATGTGCTGGCGGGTCGCTTCCTGGGGGGGGCGCAGGCGACGCACTCCGCGCGTGTGATTGGCCAGATGCAGGGGCAGACTAAGCTGGGAGGCGCGCCCTGGCGTCTTCCCGCGCGCCTCCCGCTCGCGCCGCAGTGGTGTGGCGTTGGGTGGTCGTCGGGTCGCCCTCTGTCTCTCTTCCGTCTTCATGTGGACTCTCAGCATTCTCTGTCGTGGGGGGCAGGTTCCTCGTCCCGCGTGCATTTCCCCTTATTCTCTCGCGTCGGCCACGAGGCCTCCCCCGTTTCTTCCTCTCCGACACGCGATCCCGCCTTCCAACGGTCAGGTCAGCTGGCCGTTCAGTTTCCTCGGCCGCGGCTCCGTCACCTTCGCCTTTTCCGTTGTGTGGTAGCTCTGCCCGTGGGAATCGTAGGAAACCTTGCTGGATTGTATTGCCGGGGGGGCTGTCATACTCTTCGCGCTCGGGTGTGGAGCTTTGCGGGGGCGCGCTACGCGACCTCCTTGCTCTAGTGTCAGAACTCTGGCTCTCGCCTTGAGAGGTGGTAGCACTGGGCGTTTCCTGATTGTTAGGCGCATCGGTAGGGTGGGTCTTGTTGCTCTCGTGGTTCTTGCGTTGTATTCCTGGGTTATTATTCTTCGGATCCGCTCCCTCTCTGCGTATTTCGTGTTCGGTAGGATTCTTTTCGAGTCCAAACTTTCTTTTCGGGCCCTCTGTGCATGCACCCTGTAGTGGGTGCCAGCCTGCTTGGCAGTCGTGAATCGGCAGTGGCACCCTGGATAGGCACAGGCGGCGGCAAGGAGCTCGCGGGGCGTGGGCGTGGGCTGAGCTTCCGCGGCCTGTGGGCACGCCCTCCGATGCGCGGCCCACTTTCCACAGCTGCGGTTACATCCGCCGCATATGAGAAGCGAATGAAGTCCGTGGACACGCTTCACGTGGGCTTTGAATGACGCGCCGAACTGACTCATCCTGAGCACTCGTGACGGTTATGTCGCATACCGGACAGACCGCTACTTCGTTGATCGGGACCGGGACGAGGATATTGTTTTGCCCGTCTAAGGCTGGTCGCATTAGTCGCCCGGAGGGATCGTGGGCGGGGCCCTGGGCCGTCGCCCACCGGGCAGGCCTGTGTGTGTACGCGGTCACCCTGTCCCGCAGGTATCTGCACTGATTAATGTGCTTGCAGCTTCCGATGTTGCTTCCACCACACCCTAGGCAGCGAAGTGTGCATTGTTTCCGGTGCCGGTCCTTAACATGCTCCTGCATTGCCCTTACTCGCTCACCAAGGCTGCGTCTGGTGGAGATGGGCAGGGTTTCGTGTGGGCAGCACGGGCAGCGGATTTCGGGCGGGGCCGGAAGATAAACTACTACTTTCTGTCCTTCTCGTCGGGGAGCAATGTATCCCAGCATGGCCGGTCCCTGTGGGAGGACTTGTGGTAGCTCCCCCCCTTTTGTTGCTTCGCATGAGGGAGGTTGCCCGGTGACCGCGTCGCGTTCTCCCGGCTCGTGCTAGGTCTCTACTCACTATCACTCGCGGGGTTATTCCGCTCGTCTGCTGTGGGCGGGGAAGTTGCGTGGGTGTGTCGCAGCTCTAAGCTCTCAAGGTCAATTATGGGGTCCAGGTTATCTGCTTGCGGAGGCCCTGACTCGGGGCTAGCTAGGTTAATTGGTGGCTGGCTCATGCTTGTCTCGTCTCGTGCTTGGACGCGGTTGTGCCCAGATCGACTCGCATTCGTCTCCCGGCTCGTGCTATGTCCCTGCTCACTCGCATTCGCGGAGTTGTTCCGCGCGTCTGCTGTGGCTGGGGCAGTTGCGTGGTTGGGGCGCTGCTCCGGGCTCTCAAGGTTAATTACGGGGGCCCGGATATCAGCGTGCGTGGCGCTTGGCTCGGGGCTAGCTAGGTTTACAATTGGCGGCTGCGTCGGCTTCATCGGTGGAGGGGGCGTGTCGGTCGTGGTTTCCAGCGGGTTGACGTCGGAGTGGGGATAAACTCCACGTCATCTTGTTCTTTCGTGAATCGCTGCCCTACCAAGTCTTCCAGGGAAGTCGGGTCCTTTGGTGGTTGGTCCTTTGGTATAGTACATAAGTTACAATTATAACACACACAGGTAGTACGAGAAAGTTTGTAATGTATCTAAGCACCACTCACTTTGTAACAGATGAAAAGCCTTTTTTTGCAAAAACTTTATATAAAATAGATAATATATCATTATTATGTATTTTCATGTTTTTCATATTTTCTAATATATTTAAGATCATATTTCACTCAAATATAATTTTTAAAATGGTCTCTGAGTAACAAAATTAGTAAATCTGCAACTTCCAAAGGGATGTTCATGTAGTGACACGTCCAACCTTCCCCAATATTGATGAAGTTAAAGGCCAAAATAATACAAATAATGTGTGATTTTTGCACAATTCGGTTCAATTATTTTTTCAAACATTTTACACTCTTCCTGGTGAGAATAAAGCATGGTTATGTGTGTTGAATCGGAGGGTCATGAACGTACACTATACAGTAACATTAATATAGTAAAATATGTCGACAGTCATTGAGACTTTAATGAATCGTGAACGTGTTTGATCGAAATGATGAGCGTACATGTTACCAATTTATGCTGGATCGTTCTAAAATCAATTTCTTTCCACCTGTCTCATATTCTCTGTAATGCTAATTTCTTTTGAAAACGAACTTGCAGTTTGATATTGTAAAGGTTCTTAAGCACGATGAAAATTTCTTTTAGAATTTAATTAGGTATCGATATGGCGAAAGAACAATCATAAAGAAAATGTGGGCAAAGTGGATTTTAGTATTTTCTTTCAAAGGGACGGATTCAAAGAACGACAAATTAACAAAATTGTTGCTATTAAAAGGTAGTAGCTTTGTTAGTGAAATGACTGATACTAATCATATACTCGTAAATTTTCTACGTTTCTATTAAGATGACCTTCTTGGCATGTATATATTTCGAGGTAATTTGTCCAATCTTCAATAACACCTTCGGAATATAGAACGCAAGCATTAAATATTTTCTTGACATCCTCCCACTACTACATTATACATACAGATGTCGATACATACAGGTCAAATACATCGAATACATCGTTTAATTCTCTATCATTTTAATTTGTTTTCATCCTGTGTCCCTGGCAGCATGGGAATAAGTGGAAATAAGAAAGCTGACCAGATAGCAAAATTGGCTGGTAGGAAGCCAGAGATAGCCATCCCTATGGTAGTACCTGTACTTGACAGCAAGCTTCGTGTGCAACGTTACATTCTGAGTGCATGGCAAAAAGAGTGACAGAATTCTTATTTCAAACTCACGAGGATCAAGAACTCCATAAAAACTTGGTCGTCATGCGTGGCTCAAGGCCCGAGGAGGTAATTTTCACTTGCCTTCGGATCGGGCACTGCCACTTCTTACAAGGACATCTTATCGCGTTGTAACCACTTCGCATTTGCGAGAAATGAACAGGCCTTACCGTACAGAATGCTCTCGGGCACTGCTATAATGTAAGCGGTAATCGGAGAAGGCATCGCCCGGCGACTCTCGGAAAGAGTTCTGGGTAACAACAAATCCCTCTCCGCTAAGTCTTTCTTCGAGAAAATGAACTTTATTATTAATCTTAGAGATGCGAGTGATTTTTAAAATTACTTTAATGAACTGATTTTCTATAGTTCATGAAACATTGTCTTTGCCAGTTATTTTATTTCATAATTTAGTCAGGCTTTACTATATTTTTACTCAGTTTATCTTATAATTAATAAAATTATTAAACTGTTAGACACGGGCTCCAATGATAGATGTTGAAGCGCCTTTAAACCCTAAACATAATCATTATATGATTTAAAATAAATCTATAATTCGTCACATCTATTCAATAATTTTGCCAATAATATTGCACTACGCAATTGTTAAGATGCTTAAGTACAATAACGTTTCGTTTATTTAAGAAAATATAAAGTTGAATTTCGTGTCATTAGTAAAGAAAGTAGATCAATTTTTCGGATTTGGAGGCTTGTGAGTTCATGAAATCACTGATATTATAGGTGTCAATCTAAAATCAAATGAATTATGATGTTTGATGCACATTATTGTATTGGGATTCCTTTTCTGGACAGAAAATATTCCTCATGCGTATACTTACAAAAGCTAAAATTATTTCACAAAACATTAGAAAACAAGGACGCCGTTTTTTCATGTGAATAAAATGGTACCGAATTAGAACATCTTACCCGTGGTAAAGTGAGTTTCCCGGCGTTTCTTTGGATTGCGAGGGAGCTCCTCCAATTGACATAATACTCCACTGTTTATAGAGGTCACACTAAAACATAAGATAAGTTGTGAAAATAGTACTTCGAGAACAGCTGTGTTCCATTTAAACATTTTAACTGGAAAATTGTAACGGCATTGAAATTTCTTGGCTACAAACTCAATATCTTTAAAGTTTACTCAAAAACGTTTTTGTCACTTTCTTAATTAACTCGTTTTAAGAAAATTACATCGAATCGTAACATTTTAAGATTTAATTTTTTCTTATAATTTAATATATTCTTCTTTTAGCAGGTGGCTATTAAAAATAGTTAATAAAATATTTAACTTAAGTGAAGATTTCCACAAATAAAAAATAAACATTTGCTATTTATATTATTAACCATATTATCGATATCAATTATGCAAATAACATCGCTGGGAAGGGACAGCCATAATCTTGTCAGTAGTGTAATAGAAAATTAGGAATTCCGAAAAATATACCTAAAATAAAGACAATTATGTTTTTGCAATATTTCCAATGAGGGTTCCTTAGTTCTTTTTCATCGACTATCACAAACTTGCAACAATTTTATAAATTGTCTAACAATATTAATTGCAATTTGGCAACGATAATTTACATGGAACATCCGATAGTGATTTTTAATGGATTAACAACATCACAGTTTTCATACACCTTCTTATATAGAATAAGTGGGCGATTTCATTTGCATGACACATAATAAAAGTGTGCATTGCTTGTATTTCCATAATAAAGGTGTAGTGATGTCAAATACAGATTTAAAAAAAATGAACATGAATTTCACAGTGCTTGATAGGAAATGTCTACATTACGTAAATGTATTGTATTTTGTTTTCCCCCAATTTTATTATGTAATAATCGTATTCCTTGCTTTAGACCCATTAACATTTTAAAATATTTAATAAGAAACAAATCTCGGGGTTCTCCGCCCGTGCTCACCAATCCGTTTCGCCTGCGTTCCCTCTCCTCTTACCTCAACCTCCTCTTACTCCCTCTCTCCCTCCCCTCCTTTTATTGCCTCTTTCCCTGTATCGAAGCAGCGACACTACGTCATTCACTTAAAAAATCCGCGCCTTTGAGATAACGAGGAGGAAAATCTTCGAGGGAGGAAGGGAAAGTGTCTGAATCTTGGCGCGAAGGCCAATGATAAGAGCCGCTTTGCCTGGACCCCAGGATTGATGAAGTGTCCACCCGTGGTTGTACAAGCTGTGGAAAGGCCAGATTTGACCGCATAGAACATCACCATATTGTGTGATATAGAATGTACATATAGAACCTACATTCATTACACTGATAATTTTTCAAATCATATATTTTATGTAAGTTAGTAAGGGCTTTGACATTAATAATATTCTTTCATGAAACTAAGTTGTTTGCAATTCGATCTTACAATTATTTTTTATTGTATAGTGATAAACTTGAAAATATTTTGTATATAGTGACGGTTTGCCTGTGGGGTGGTTGTTTGATTTCTTTAATATTTAATTAAAAGGTAAATATTTTTATCCTTCCTTGCCCCATGTTGGGCAGCCACTATGGACGGTTCTTCTGCTTCTCTATCTTGGTGGTGTGGGGAATTTAATACCTTTACTATTAATTAATCAATACCAATTATCAACAAACACAAACAAAGCTGTAATTCGTCCACCTTGGTGTGCCACTGTAAGCGGCTTCTTATCCTAACTTTATTTATGGGCATGTGTGGGGTGAATTTTCTTAACTACTATCAATAACATTTAATTAATTAAAAATGCAAAGCTATGCACACGCATTTGGCCCACCACCTGAACCGTTGTAGAAAATTTATAGGATCGTTGAGGGTACGGTGCTTGTCGATATTGCAAGATATTACTACGTGTCAATGCTTTCGAAGATCTTCATTCCATTTCTCCAGATTAAACCACAGCTTGGCATAACATTCACGTTCGAATTACGAAACTATTTAGTATCTCTGGCACAATAACGATGCGTCCTCCATCGAGACTATTGATCATCTTTCACGCAAACACGATGCGTCCCCCATCGAAATTACTTCTCGTATGATTGTCTGATGATCTGTGTTCACCACGAAAACTTTCAGGCAAAAACCTGTCTGCACGTCTTTTGTCTGAAGCATTGGTCTACAACGAAAATCGCGTTTTCTAATTTTGTTTGCTGATTTGTTTACGTCCGGCTTTTAAAGACTTCATCGGCATAATTGAAAATTCCGTTTCCTTGAAAGCCTCAAAACTACCTCTATTTAATTATTTTCCGTGATTTTCCCTATCATTCACACGGTTCGTAACATTCAACTGTCAACATCACTTCGTGCTATTGAACTTTTCTAAATTCCATGCTATTCTACTATGTAATTCACGTTCGCACACCACATAAAATAAACTATTTCATTTGTTTACATTAGTTCGCTCGGACTTCGCGAAATTATGCGATATTCGCGTAATAACACACACCGTTCTTGTCACTACGACAATACTATAGTTTCCATTTATGGAAATTATATTTGTAAATACGGTTTCTTAAATAAACCACATGTGAACTGTCACAAATCGATGTAAAAACTTAAAGTGTCAGTTAAATAATATATAATAATACACTTCAATTGTAATATTCAGTTGTGGATAAGAATGCATAATCTCAAAAACAATCGTAAAGAGATTTCCTGTAACCTGTATGAATAAGATACTAAAACAATACCATAATTTATGTCAAAAAATTTACCTTAAGTAAGCATCGAAGCAATAGTCTGTGATGCATGAACTAATTTCAAGTTTAGAAGAACAAATTATATTGTTCCATGCATCATTCATCATTTCCATCAAAATGGCATTATCCGGTACATTATATATTTTTCTTAAAAAATTTTGTAAAAAGAAAAATGATAGATCATTAAACAAATTACAGAAAACGGATATTTTCCAGTAAATTCATCAGTTTTTTATTATAAATAAATAGTTTAATGTTTTGTAAAGAAATATGTTTATAAAAAACATGTAATCAAAACATATTTTTAATCACGCATGATATATTCTCTTAAAAGAGGGGAGAAAATTTAGTTTCTTGGCATATGCATTGAATAAAATATGAGAGAGTGGAAAGGGTGACTGCTTCCAATGACTTTTTGTAATAAGGAATTCTTCAAAAGTCACCAATCAGAGAAATGTTTGTTGTGCCAAACATCTTAAATGTTTGAGAGAGAATTACTTATTGTGCTTGTGATAATGGTCATTCATCAAATGATTTAGTCAAACATTCATGCTGGAATGCTGTAAATATACTTTTTCGTTTGAAAGGTTTAATGTGGTGTATTGAAAACAAATGTTTAATAGGAAAATTGTTCTTGAAAATATTTTTATCATGCATTGATATTTTTTAATACAGAAAGAGTGAAAACGGTTTCCCGGCGTACGCGCGGTGGAAAAGAGAGGAGAGATCGACGCAAATCATGAGTACCTGCGGTGACCGTTCGCTTCGAGCCGTCGCGGAGTTCACATCGCGCTCAGCTCTGTTCCGAACAGTGAAGTGTCTGCCGTTAAGGCTTGTTTATAGTAACCGAAGTGCAAAGTGAATAACGTGCTTCTAGTATCTGGAGTGGCAATTATTAGTGCTACTAATCGCAGCACTAAATACATCAACCATTGCATGTGAACCAGCATCCAGCTGCCCTGGCCTAGGGCAAAGCATAGCCGGGGCCATGGCCACTCTGTATAACACAGACGGCGCCATGGACACCACATTCACCTCGACACCACCATCCCACGATGAACATCACATCGGTGCTTCTCAATAAGGCAACATATTCTTCAATATGTTATCTCAACCAACATCCGCCGCACGAGGGAGTACAGGAAACTGCAATTCCAGAAATCAGGAACTAATGACTAGCGGCGCTACTAAGGTCAGTACTCAACAAACTGCCAGCGATGCAGCCCAAGGCGTAGCTAATCAAGTGAATGAAAACAAAGAAATCGCAGACAGGCATCAAATAGCGGTAAGAGATCATTCAATGACTCTGATGAAAATGAACATCCCCCTAAAAAACCACTCAACAGTGCTAACAGTGTTTATGCAGTGCCAATTAGAATAGATATGCCCCTTAGAAAAGCTAAACGACCCTGATCCCAGTTTAATTATATAAACATCACCCCAACCCAAGACGAAAATGTCAGATTCCACCAATTTATTGAACAACATAACAAACTTATCAGAGTTTAATAGAGAAATCAAAAACAATATTTCAAATCAATTCACCTCAAATGTAATAAACAACAGAATAAAGCTAATGTTTAAAACAGTACCTGACTTCAGAAAAACAATTAAATATCTGTTAAATACTAAAAGAAGTTTTCACACTTATAAAGACCCCGCTAATAAAAAGTTCTCCATAGTATTAAAATGTTCATCACTCATTATCACTGCAGGAAATCTACGAGGATGTCAAAGAAAAGTGCCCTTCGCTAATCAGTGTCACAAGACTGCACAAAGAATAACATTCCTATGCCAGTGGTAGCGGCTAGTTTAACGACCAGCAAAGCATAGACATTGTATTACAATAACGGAAATTTGCAACTTAAAAGTGAAAGCTGAAAAAAGACGCAGAATCAAAGGTCCAGTGCAAGGTTAAGATGTTTAGACGTTAGCCATACCCGAAATAATTGTAATCATACATTAGCCTGTATCTACTGCTCACAAAACCACTATTCGGTAAATTGTCTAAATAAAATGCTCACCCCTTTTTGTAAACACTGCAATGGCCACATCGTGCAGACGTTCGATCTAACGATTGCCCGTTCTACAAAAAGCTAACTCATCCCACCCCCTAAAGGAACTCATAGTGAAGACCTACGCTCAGTAAAAAGCGCTTCTCAAAGTGTTCATGTAGCACCTCTACCTAAAAATTCACAACCAATCAAACCCAGAACCAGACCCAACAACAACACCTCATTTCGCTTACTTCATCAAATTTCCCAACCTCCCACCCACATAAAGCATCCCTAACTTTACTTTCGCTCCAACAACACCTCTAATCCGAATCCACTTCATCTACATAACCAACAAGCACCAAACAACATAAATTGCCAGCAATAATAATAATAATATAATAATAATAATAATAATAATATAATAATAATAAAAGATGCTCAACGAATTAGACGTTACAAACGTAGAATAGATTTCCGTGTACAGAACCGGTTGTTTGAAACAGACGCGAAGAGATTCTATCGCAATCTGACTCAAAAACCGAATGGCAAAGCTGTTACTCCTTCAAAAGATGACGTCGAAGCATTTTGGGCAGGAATCTGGGAGGAGAGCAGATCCTACAACAAAGACGCATCTTGGCTTCAATCTGAAGTTGATGCTGCCGATGAACTTGTGGAAACAGTGGAAGATGTTCACCAATTCTCGGAAGAGGACCTCTTCCAAGCAATTAAGAACATGGGAAACTGGAAATCCCCGGGATTGATAAGATCCAGATTTATTGGATTAAGAAATTAACAGCAATACATTCTCATCTAGCAAAGGCTGTTAATAAAATTTTAGAAAACCCAAAGGAACTCCCGGAATGGCTCACACGCGGCATCACGTATTTGCTACCCAAAGCGGGAGACAGCTCTTTGGCGAAGAACTACAGGCCAATTACTTGTCTGCCAGTACTGTACAAAGTTATAACTGCAGCCATAGCTGACAAAATGTACAGACATCTAGAGAAGAATCATCTAATGCCAGCTGAACAAAAAGGATGTCGTAAAGGCTCTTATGGCTGTAAGGAAATCTTGCTACTGAATAAAGTCATCTTGAATGATGTAAAGAAACGAAAACGTAATTTGAGCATGGCTTGGATTGACTACCAAAAGGCCTTTGATAGTGTACCACACGATTGGATTTTGAAGACCCTGGAGATCTATCGATTTCATCCTAGACTTATTGAATTTTGCAAGGCTAGTATGAAGTCGTGGAGTACCAGGTTACTAATACACAGCGGAAAGGAAGCAGTAGAAACCAGAAGTATTCAGATTAACAGGGGTATTTTTCAAGGAGATTCACTATCCCCTCTGCTGTTTTGCATTAGTTTGATCCCACTATCGAGACAGTTGTCGCAAGCTGACTTTGGTTACAAGCTCCATGGTGATGAAAGGCCAGTATCACATTTGTTTTACATGGATGATCTGAAAGTGTTTGCTAAGAATGAAGCGATTCTCTCCCAAATGCTGTCTGTCGTGAATGACTTTAGCAATGACATCTGCATGAAGTTTGGTCTTGACAAGTGTGCAAAAATCAATTTAAAAAGAGGGAAACTGACAACGTCTGAGAACATTGAAATTGATACGCACACTGTGATTCAAGATCTTGAGCCAGGTAAAACTTACAAATATCTGGGCATTGAAGAATGTGAGACCATCTCGAACGACACAATGAAAGAGAGAATTCGCAGGGAGTATTATAGAAGAGTGAGACTGTCCTGCAGTCCGCTCTGAATTCCAGGAATAAAATATCTGCAATAGGTAGTTTGGCGGTACCTGTAGCCGAATACAGTTTTGGACTAGTGGACTGGACTGAGCAAGAAATTCGCACCATGGATCGAAAAACCAGAAAACTGCTAACAATGCATCATGTTTCCCACCCTCGAGCTGATATACATAGACTTTATGTGTCACGTAAGGAAGGAGGAAGAGGCCTCAGACAAATTGAGGCCTCCTGGCACAACGCAATAGTCGGGATGGGAAAGTATGTAGTCAGCCATCAAGATGACCCTCTAATGAGGCAGGTCATGAAATCTGACCGAAGAATGGGAAACAGAGGCATTGTTAGTGTAGCAAGAAGCATTGCGAAGAAAACTAGGCAAGACACGTCGAATAACACAGACACTGAACTTCTGATGCTGCTAAACATGAAATGTGAGACACAAAAAATGTTAAAGAAATCGTGGAGAGACAAACCACTCCACGGACAATACCTAAAAAGAATGGACAAGGTGCAGATCAATAAAGATCAATCATTTATGTGGCTTAAAAGGGGAAGAATGAAGCCAGAATCGGAAGCACTTGTAATAGCTGCCCAAGATCAGGCCTTGAGAACACGACATTATGATAAAGCGGTTCTCAAAATTTCCCAAGATGATAAATGCCGCATTTGCCAGGAGCAAGTAGAAACCATTGATCATATTGTCTCAGCTTGTCCAATCCTAGCAAAGACCGAATACTTGAAAAGACATGACAGGGTGTGTAGCTACCTCCACTGGCAGATCTGTACCGCCCTCGAAGTTCCAAACACATGCCCCAAGTGGTACGAACACTCACCGAAACCGGTGACGTCTGTTGGATTGTGTACGATATTGTACGACCAACAAATTCAAACTGATCGCACGATAGCGGCAAACAAACCGGATATAGTTATCCGGGATTTGGAGAAAAAATCGTGTTTACTTGTCGATGTTGCTGTACCTTGCGATCAAAACGTCGTTACCAAGGAGGCAGAGAAACGTCTTAAATACAAGAGTTTGGAAATCGAGATCAGCCGAATGTGGGGCGTAAAAGCACAGGTCGTCCCGATAGTTATCGGAGCTCTGGGATTTGTTCCGCAAAATTTGAGTAAGAACTTGTCTAAACTCCCAGGTAATTCAAAAGACTGGGAAGTGCAAGAAATTGCTTTATTTGGAACAGCCCACATTTTGCGTAAAGTATTGTAGAGGCACCGATAGTCCCTAGATCTGCTCCTTAGGTAGCTGGTTGCAACCTGGAGTAGATTTTATATTCAGCCGACTCATAACATCTTTAGTCGTGATGTAATGGAATAATAATAATAATAATAATAATAATAATAATAATAACATAATAATAATTCATTCATACACTCCCTAATAAATTCCATCACAACTCATATCGTAAATATATCAACTCAATCATCCCAGCAATCATCAGCAATATACAAACCTCATTGTTATCATACTTTAAATAATCATGGCTCTACAGCACCATAACAAACTAAATATACTAAATTGGAATGCCAACGGCATAAACAATAAGACAGAGTTATCATACTTCCTAAAAGCCAAAGAGAGTAAATTAGCATGTATCACCGAAACACATTTAAAACCAATGAAAGATTCAAATTACTGGATATCATAGATCAGACAGAATAAACTCAAATGGAGGCGGTGTTTTAATTCTAATCGAAAAATTTGTACCTTATATTCAAAGTAATTTACCCCATACCCCTGGAATAGAAACCGTAGCCTTAAATTTCCACTAGACAATAGAATAATAACTCTCATAGCATCTTACAAACCTCCTAAAATCAAAATTCATAGTACCATTTTGAATACTATTCTAACAAAACACCCTCACAATACTTGTCGGAGATCTCAATTCCAAGGTCGTTCACTGGGCTCTAGAACTTCCAATACCGCTGGGTTACAATTGTATAAAATTATATCAGATTTAAAACTACATCTAATCCCTCTCCCTGAACCAACATACTACCCCCACGACCAAAACAAATTCCGGATATTCTGTATATTGTAATAACTAACACCAAATCAAATTCTATAGTTCTCCCATATTTGAATTGGATTCTGATCATCTTTCTGTTATCATTTCAACCCAGCAACTTTCCCCCTCACAAACCCCACCCACTCATTAAACACGAGAATTAATTGGAAAACATTTAAAAAAATAATCATTAATAAAACGCCAAATTTAAAACGTTAAATACCCCACTGGAAATCGAACAATCAATTACACAATTAATAACCTAATTATCAACACAGTCAAATCCTGCAAGACAATAAGCCTCCATACGTCACAAAAACACCCAACACAAAACTACACCCAAGACCATACTAAACTTAATTAAAATTAAAAATAAAACCAGAAGACTATGGAATATAACAAAACCGACTCAAGTGAAAAAAGAATTGAACTTACTCACTACAATAACGAAAAGAGCATAATAGATTTTAACCACTCAACGTATAATACACTAATTCAATCACTGAGTACAAGAAACAATTCGCTTTGGCAGTTCCACCAAATGTTCTAAAAAAGAAAACAACTATACCACCGCTAAACACACCTACAGGCAAAAATATGCACCAGCAGAGAAAGCAGAAGCTCTGGCAGATCACTTTGAGCAATCATTCACCCCTAATAGTACTACCACACATTTCGATCACATGGATATAACACAATCAGTAACTGCACCCAATTATAACATCCCACATAGAATAAAATATAGTTCCCCAAATGAAATCAAAATTTATTAAAAATCTCCCTCTTAAAAAGCACCTGGCCATGATAAAATTAGTAATGTTATATTAAAAACTTGCCTAACCCCGCAATAGCCTACATTAACAATATTTACAATTCAATTCTGAGAACCGGATACTTTCCAATTATATGGAAAAATTCCGAAATAATCCCCGTACCCAACCTCATAAAAACCATAACAATACCGAAGCTCCAGGCCAATCAGTCTCCTCCCATCTCTATCCAAAATTTTAGAAAAAATATACTAAAAAGAATTAACAACCATCTAAACATAACCCAGTCCATACCAAAAACATCAATTTGGCTTCATCAATAAATATCCACATCACACCAGCTACTTAGAATATCCGAACACATCCACACAGCCTTCCAGAACAAACAAAACACAGTAGCCACCTTCCTGGATATCTCACAGGCTTTTGACAGAGTTTGGCACCCAGGCTTAATATATAAACTAAAATTTATAGGAACTCCAAATTATCTACTACAAATCATCAAAAGTTTCATACAGACAGAATTTACAGTAACTGTCGAAAAGCATTTTCCAACCCCCACAGAATAAAAGCAGGACTTCCCCAAGGTTCCCCCCTTTCACCCACCCTTTTCACCTATACACATACCAAAAGCATACCATAGCACAATTTGCTGACGATACT